>PJAB01001412.1:0-14676 GCA_002887195.1 Chrysochromulina parva
GGCGGTGGCGAGGGCGGCGGCGAGGGCGGCGGCGGTTGCGGTGGCGGTGAAGGCGGCGGCGGCGAGGGCGGCGGCGGCGAGGGCGGCGGCGGTCGCGGTGGCGGCGAGGGTGGCGCGAAGGGCGGCGGAGGCGGGGCAGGCGGCGGTGAGGGCGGCGGCGGCAACGGCGGCGGCGGCAACGGCGGCGGCGATGGCGGAGGTGGTAAGGGTGGCGATGCGGGTGGCTTCGAGGGCGGCGACGACGGTGGTGATAATGATGGGCCCTGGGCAGCGGTCGCCGTCAGCAGGATGGCCACGAGGGTCAGGTCCTGACGCAACCCTGACGCAAACCTGCGCATGCCCTGAACCATTCCGGTTGGGAGTGCCCAAAGGCGAACACGAAACTCTACAGGAATCAGGCCAACTTGTTGTGAAGGCTCACGACAGCGCGTTTCGTCAAAGGCGGAGCGTATAACATTTTCTCACCGGCAGCGTGTACATGTAACACAAGGTGAACGTTCACACTTCGAACCTCACTAAGCCACAACGGGAAGGCGTCGACTGCCGCCCTCACACGCGACTTGGCTGCGGATCTGTTCGACGCTGACCTCAACCGCACGCTGGCCACACTTCCACGCCGCTTGATCGTCACTGTAGCGACGCACGAGTACCTACCTTTGACCCGCAACTTGCTCTGCTCGAGTCTGCAGTGGTGGAGCGCAGCAGCGGCCGTCGGCATTCTCGTCGCCGGCGCAGACTCGTGGTTGTGTGCAGAGTTGGCTCCCTTGCACGCGTCCGTTGCATGCGTCGACCCACCGATACCGCACCATCTGGCGGCGTCTGCACTCGAAGTCTACGAACTCAAGCTGCGGCTAGCGGTTCGGGCTGCACAGCTCGGACATGAGGTCTTCATGGCCGATGGAGCGACAGTGCTCTTCGAGAATCCGTTTGCGTCTCTTCCGGAGCTTCCGCATGCATCCCTGCTGCTCTCCTTCCAGGACAGGCTGTGCCTCCACCTGTCCGTGTGCGACACTCGCACCACGCCGACGCCGAGCCCGGACCATGCCTCGACAATCTTCTTTTTCCTTGCGCCGGAGCCCTCGTCGGCCGCGGCCCTCGTCGACCGCGCGGCGGATCTGCTTCGCCAGGAGGGACCTCAGAATCGCAGCTTGTACGGGGATCAGGAAGCGCTGCGCGAGGTACTGCGTCGGCAGGAGGGACCTCCTGGCGTGACTCCTGCTCCTCACGTCAATTGGACCTTCCTGCCCTTCCCGGCCTTTGTCCGGTCGATGTCGTGGCACCATCCGACCGGCGTCGCAGGCCATGACGACGCAGAGCTCTTTGGCAGCGTGGCGCGCAGGCCGTCCGTGTACGCCGCTGGCATGACGCAGCGAGGCCTCACGGCGGCCGAGCGCGTCGCTGTGAAACGTGCGGCGCTTCAACGCGCGGGGCTCTGGCTGGTGCAGGGCGATGGCATCAACAACGCCGCCGTCACGTGCAACGGCAGCTGGCGCCGGCGGCCCTTCTCTCGCGATCCATGGCGCTCGCCCGCGCCGCCGCCAGAGAACGTGCTCGGCACGGCGCGCGGGATGAGGCTCGCCAGCGCCGAGTCGGCGGCCGCCGCCGTCGCTGCCGTTGCCGAGCATCCGAGCGCCATGCCGAGCACGTTCTCGATTGCCCCTGCCGGCTTGAGGATTGAGACGATCCGTCATCTGTACACCCAAGCGGCGCTCCTGCTGCAGCAGCCGGTGGAGGTGGCGCCCCGCGCGTGGTGGCACGCGGCGCTCCACGTGCGCGCTCTCGAGGCTCTCTGGCGAGAGCATCTCGAACCTCGTCCCTGGCGAGCTCGCGATCTCGAGCCTCGTCCTTGGCGAGATCGCGAGCTCGAGCTCCGAGATCGCGAGCTCCGGGGGCCTAGTGCTGCGCTGCACTCTGACCATGCCTGGCTCACGTTCTACAGGTCCACCTCCCCCAAGGTGCTGTGGGAAATTGGGCAGCGTGCACAGCAGGCAGCGGTCACGCCTCGCGCACACACCGAGCAGGGCGTCGTAGCCTTACGCGTGGCTCTCGCGCTCGCGTGCCGCAGCTGGCGCGCGCGGCTGCAGTGGAGCGCAGCCGTGCCTGTCTCAGGAGAGGCCGAGGATGCAGATCGGGAGGCAGCTAGAGATGCGCTTGAGGAGCTGCGAATGACTCTGGCGCTCGTCTCCGAGCCGCGCGGCAGCTTGGCCCACGAAGAGCTTTAGACGCGAAGCCCGCCAATGTGCTCTCTATAAGCCGGCTAGGAGCCCTGTAAGATTTGACGATTCATCCGAAAAGGAAAAGGTGTGAAGATCACACCAACGAGGACGGTGGCGGCCGGCCATTCCATTCTTGTTCCGCACGCGCCCGCCCGAGCGACAGAGAGAAAATGAAGAAGCGGCGCGCTCCACCACCTCTGGATGACCCGAGCTGGCAAATGCAGCGGGATGAGCCCAAATTTTGGCCGCTCGATCCCCTCTACGACACACCTGTGGTCCTCCTCGCCCAGCACCTGAACGCGCTGCCCCAGGCGGAGCTGGCGCGCAGCGGCGAGGTGTGCTGGCTGTACAATCACCCGATTCGCTATGTCAAAGTCGGCGGCCTCGTGATTGGCGTCGATCCGAAGCATCCGCACGCTTCCGACACGCGCGTGAGCGTCACGTTGGACGACGGCACGGGCCTCATCGAGTGCGTGCATTGGAAAGGTGAGAGCGACACGGATGACGCGTGGCGCCACACGATCTCCATTTACAAGCACGCCCGGTACGTGCAGGTCCACGGCAAGCTCGGCCGCTTCCGGCAGGCGCGCCAGCTCGTCGTCCAGCACGCATGGGCCATCGACGACCCGCAGGCCGAGAGCCTGCATTGGCTGGAGGCGGCGACTCTGTGGAACGAGTGCTACCAGGACAAGTTTCGGAGGCCCGGGCTCGTGCAGAAGTTGGAGCAGCAGCAGCAGCCGCAGCCGCCGCCGCAGCCGCCGCAGCCGCCGTCTTACGCACCAGCAGGGCCTCGCCCGGTGGTTGTCGGCGCGGGCTCCCCTTCGGCGCCACCTGCAAGCGAAGAGCTCCAAGCACTCGTGCTGCAGGCGATGCGAGCGCCGGGCGCAGAACGGCGGGCCTTGAGCGCCTCCGAGATTCACAAGGAGCTGCCGCGTGGGCCGGCCAAGTTAGCCTTTAAGCTAGCAGACGTCAAGGATGCGCTGCGCGCCCTGGATGAGGCAAGCAGGGTGTACGTGGCGCAGGAAGGGCGCGATCCGTTGTATCGTTGCGTGTAGCACATAGGCGTCACGAACGGATGTTGCATGCTGCGTATCCCATTTGGCAAAGTTAAAACTCGAAAGTTCAATGATGCATGCACCGAACGGAAGCCTCGCTCGCAACACCGATCAGCCGCGGCGGCGGGTGATCGGTTGGTGGCCATTAAAGGAGGCGACACACGCACTCGCTCGCTCACTTGCGCGTTGGCAAAGAGTTGTTTATGCTGCCGTCATGGATCGACGCCCGCCTCGCAGGCTTCCGCGACGCCTTCTCCATCCTCGAGCATGGCCATGCCAAGCCGCTGCTGTGCGAAGTCAACGTCCACGGCGAGTGGCTCACGCTGGCCGTGCTCAAAGCGTTGCGCACACGCAAATATGCCGGTGTCGCATACAACACGTCGGCACCCTTTGTCCGCCGCAAGGGCCGCGGGCACGTTGGCTACATGGCACAGCCGGTCGGCTTCATTCCATTTCCGCGGCGCAGCGCCGCCAACCTGTGGACCATCCAAGGCCTCGATCGGAAGAGCAGCCGGGCCTTGCAAGATTGCGACGTGGTGCTCGCGTCCATGGAGGGACCGGATTCGGAGGCCCGCGCGGCACTGCTCATGGACCTGCCTCGCGTGCTCGGCCGCGTGCGCCGCGGCGCCACCTCCGCACTGCTCCTGCTACACAGCGCACAGGGCCTATGCCCCTCTGGCCACAACGAGACCTATGTGCCAGTCATGGGTCGATATCTCGATGTGACCGGCACGCTGCCTGCGGTGCCGTGCTGGGAGGCGCAATGGGAAGCTCTGGCGCAGCGCGGCGACGTGCTCGATGGCGCGTGCTCGCAGGCCCACGGCCGGCGCTTCTGCCTTGGCTCGCTCCGCACAGACTCGATCTGCAATGCGGCAGAGCCGTTACTCGAGCCGTTACTCGAGCCACGGGGACGACTGGTCGACGGAGGAGGAGATGGTGGTGGTGAAGGAGGAGGAGGAGGAGGAGGAGGGGGAAGAAGAGGTGGTGGAGGAGGACGAGGGGGGGGAGGAGCCCTCCGCTGGGCGAGTGGCCGCCGCCGGGCAGCAACAGCAGCAGCCGCATCCGCCTCCGCCGCAGCAGCAGAAGGAGGAGCAGTAGCAGCCGCCTCCTCCACTTCGGGGCAGGCGCGATGGCGGGCGGCTTGGCGGGTGCACCGGCAGCCAGTGAAGCTCCTCCCGGGCGCGGGCGGCTTTTGGCAATCCCAGACTTCGAACTTCCTACGATACTACAGCCTGGTGCCCTGCCAGAGCGCTGCCGTGGGCAGCAGGAGCGCCGCCGCCCAGACCGCTCCCGCGCCCACTACAGCGCCCACGACAGAGTCTCTTTCAGTTCCCATCACCTCCCCTTCGTCTACCAGCACATTCACCTTGCCTTCCTCGGCCCCAGCCGCACGCTCCAAACCCACCGACCGGTGCAGGGCCACTGCCACTGTAGAGAGCAGAGCGCCAGCTGGGGCCAGGGCTCCTGGAGCCGCGGCGCCTGCGCTGCCCGATGATGATGCGCTGTGCCTCACATTCAAGAATGCACAGCTCGAAGTGTATGTAGGGGGCGCCCTCTCGTGTGATGGTGCACGCTCCTTTGTTGCGCCGGCCGAGCTTGTCATGCCGACCGTGTGGGCTGAGAAGGTGAGCATGGCGATATGATGCCTTGCTTGCTTGCCTTCTGCCTTCCTCTGCATGACCTCTGCATGTGACCTCTGATGGCCTCAGATGGCCTCTGATGGCATCCGATGGCCTATGATGGACTCAGATGGCTTCTGACGAGACCAAGCGTGTGGGCGGATCCCAGGTGGACGGGGCATTTCGGCAGCTCGGCCCAATATCGCACCGCATGACGCACAACTACGCGCTGCTGCGGCACGGCGACGAGTACCTTTTCATTGGCGGGCGCCATCGAATGCCCACGCGCCATGACAACGGTGCGTGGCATGCATGTGCTCACGCTCCTGGCGATGGTCACTGTGATGGCCATTGATGGCCACGGCTTGCTTTTGCTTGCAGGTGTGTGGCTCACACGCTCGCGTTCGTGGCGCTGGAGTGACACGATCCCCACGCCTCTCGAGCCTGTGTACGTGCGACGGAGTCGACACCTCCGCTTCGCACGCCCTCCCAACGAGACGAATTGGGGCGTGCCTGTACGCCTCTTTGGTGGGGACGAGCTCGGGTGCATCGAGCGGCGCAGCCGACAGGACTTTCCGTATCTCGTGCCGAGGACGCGCCAAACGGTCGCCTCCCCGAGCAGAGGGGAAGGCGCCGTGGCGGGCGCGCCTGTGGAGGACGAGGCGGCTATACCGGTACGCGCAGATGCCTCCGCTCAAGGCAGACCTGTGGATCCCTCTGTGGAGGCGGACGAGGCGGCTGGCGCGTGTGAGTTTGATGGGCGCTTGTCGCTAGCATACCTCAATGGCCGCTATTTGATCTACGCGCGCGCCAATGTGGCCGACCGCAATGCGCGCTTTGTGCAGGTGTGGGGCTGCCTGGGTCGCCACTGATGACCGCTGATGGCCACACTGATGGCCACGGATTGCAGGTGTGGGGGTTGCCTGGGTCGCCACTGATGGCCTCTGCTGGCCACACTGATGGTCACGGATTGCAGGTGTGGGGGCTGATGACGAGACTGTTGGCCACTGATGCATGCCCGATCGGGACTGGCATGCAGGTGACGAGCTCGAGTGACCTGTTACATTGGTCACCATTTGAATTGCTCTCCATCAGCGGACTCGACCTGACCATCCCGGCGGCAGCGGCAGAGGTGTACTTTATACACGTGCAGACCAACCCAGTACACCGACGCACCCTGTTGGGCGTCATGCCGATCGTGCACCGCGGCTTGGGGTGCCTTGCACTCGCCCTCTCGACAGACGGCAAGCGATGGAGTCGGCCGACGCCTCTCAAGCGGTGCGAGGTACATGTGGCCACTGATAGGATCTGATTGAGGTACTGATTGGTGCGGATTGGTGCGCATTGGTACTGAGGGCCACGGATTGGGTACGGATGGCGTTGCGTGCAGGTGCATGGCAAGCGCACAGAGGACCATCCCGTCGCGGGCGTGGCGCTATTCGAAGATGAGGTACTGTTCCTTGTGCATGAGTATGTACCGGGCATCACCTTTGATCAGGCGAGCCCGAGCCACTGTGCCGTTGGGCTGATGGTCACCGATTGTCACTGATGGTAATTGATGTGGTCACTAATGTGGGCACTGATCATCGTTGATCTCCCTGCTTGCAGGCAAGCCCAAGCCGCTGGCGCACCGCCTTTACCAAAGTGGGGGGTCTCGATTGGGGCAAAAGCCGTCTCATGCGGTACAGCGTGCCATGCTCTGATATGGCTGCGTGGACGGCTCGGACTCTCGCCACGCTCGCCGCCGACGGCGATGCCGAGGCGCACGCGCTGAGCGAGCGTACGGCGGCCAACGTCTACGCGTGTGCCTCACCGCCTGCGGCGGCCGCGAGGAACGAGACGCTCTTCATGTAGAGACTCCCTTCATCCTTTCGTTTCAGCCAGCTGGATCTTGGACATCCCATGGACATCCCCCGAGCATGGACTCAAGTCGATTCACAGGCCGTGCTGATTGTTTGGAATGAGTACATTGTAGTTCGATAAAGGCCACACCAGGTGCAGGTCATTACGCAGCCCACGCATGCAAGACGACACATTTGGGGAAAGTCCGTTGACATTGCTCGTCTTCTTTTCAAAGGAAGACTGCCGTGCTCACAGGACATGCATGCATGCGGTAATTATGCATGGGCGGGGTAGGGCTTCATAGGGATTAGGGTACTTTGGCGGGGGTGCACCTCAAGTGTGTCTCTCAGCTCTCGCCTCCTGTGGAAGTATGTGGAAGTAGACTACTTGAACAGATACCATGCTGGGTAAAACTCCTGGGGGCGTACCAGTGCATCGAGTGGAAGCCCATGTGCGTGCCGAGCCACTCCATACATGCGATTGCGCCTCGGATCGTCACGCCATTCGTCCTCACTCGTTGGTTTGTCCTCCGTCGAGGCATGATGGAAGTCCGCGAAGGTGAGGAAGAAGGGCGATCGAACCTGCAAATCATCGGGCAGCCCACAATCATCGCGCGGGATGGCAGCGAGTTAGCCTCTCGAGTCAGAGGAGCGAATCCATACAGACCGTCAGAGGAGCGTTCTCGCGCGGGATCCGCTAGGATCCGGGAGTCAGAGGAGCGAGTGGTCTGTCAGTCAGTGTGTCTTTCAGAAAGCATAATCACAGCGTGAGGACACACGAAGGTGGAGCGCCGTAGCGAGCACGGTGCTGGGTGCTTACCTCACGCGAAAACCGGGCGACGGCGCTCTTCACCCCCCATCTCCAGCTCCTTGCAATCGGCAATTTGGCGAACGTGTCGTACATGTCTGCAAAGTCATCTCCCGCCATCATACCCCCTGGGGCAAGCTTGGGCCACCTATATTTGGAAAGCAACGAGTCGGCCAGATTAGGCAAACAGTTGGCCGTCGGTCATACCACCGATCGGGCGATCGCACGCAGAAAGTGGTGGGGAGTGGCTCCACGTGGGGCTCCATCTGGCTCCATCTGGCTCCATCAGACCTACCAGGTCTGAAGGTCTCGGTAGACATGTGCGTACCTGTGGCGGGAGACGCGGGCGCCGTTCTGAGCACTTGCATGCAGGGCGCATAGTGTGGCGGGATGAGCTCGCTCGTGGAATGCACGTGCGCCGTGGAATGCACGCGTGTGCTGGAATTCTGCATCACCCCCCACCCCTCCGACGACTTACTCGTGATTAGCATCGATATAGATGAAATCGAAGAAACCATCTGGGAAAACGTGAACCGCTGCCTCCGCAAAGAGGCGCAGCATCACCGCCCGGCCGGAAGCCAGCCAGGGCGCCGTCGCTTTCTTTGCAATGTTGAAGTCGACCTCATGCTCGTCTTCCGCTCGTGCATTCTTGTCTCGGCTGGTGTCATTGCTACGGAATTGCCATGCGTCAATCATGAAGTATCTCTTGCCTCTCCAATGCTGAAGATTGTGGCGCGCAAAGCCCGCGTGCCAGACACCGATTTCGGCTGCGTTTCCCAGAAGGTTGAGGTTGTTCAGCAGCTCAACAAGTTCACCACGATGGTGCGCGTTTACAATTTTGTGATAGAGGCCCGCTGGTTCAGCGACTTCTGCAGAGCACGAAATCACCAACGACGCAGCAAGAGACCAGCGCATGTGGAAAAGCTCCGGGCGGGCCGGCCCTTTCTTTCCTCACCTGTTTCTCACTCAGTAAAGTCAAGTCAAGTCTATATTTAACGTAAATACATGCTCGGCCGGGCCGGCTGGCTCGCCACAGGGGACCCATCGGGGTTTCGGAGGTTTTTCCGTCTCCAACCTAATTGAGCAAACAGCTCGCTTTCGCGCGTGTGAAGAGGCGCACAGGCCAGGCGACGCCTGAAGCTTCACGCCGCGGGCGCAGATCCGGCAGCGGCCGCCGCCGCCGCCGCCGACCTCGCCGTACGAAATCGGTTGCGTCAGCAACTGGCGGCGCCAGCACCGCCGCCGCCGCCGCGCCCGAAGGACATGATAAACTGGCCCAGAAGCGGCATGTTGGAGCACTCGTGGGCACCGGATGACCTGCACCCGGCATGTATGCTCTGCAAGAGCAACTTCACATTTTTGCGGCGACGCCACCATTGTCGAGCGTGCGGTGGAGTCTTCTGTGAAGGCTGTGCGCCAGACAAGTCATTGGTGCTGCCAGCGCACTTTGGCTGCGGCACGCTTGCACAGCGGGCGTGCTCGAGCTGCCAGCGCAGCCTTCCAGAGGCTCCTGGCAGTGCGTATCACGCATGGGCTGCAGCAGGACCTACGACTTCCGCTGTGAGCGCTCCTGCTGAAGCCGCCGCAGTAGCGCCCTTCTTCGACGAGCCGTACATGGCCTCGCACAACTGTGGAAGCTGCCGGCTGTGCCTGACACCGTTTCACGCGCTCAAGCGCCGGCACCACTGCCGAGCCTGCGGCCGCTCCGTGTGCGGTTCGTGCTCGCCGCACTTTGTGCCGCTGCCGTCCCGAGGCTACTCGCGCGCCGTGCGGCACTGCACGCAGTGCGTCGAGACCCTCAGCACCACGGCAGCACCACGACAGCGCCACGACTGGCACACCGCGTACGGCGCCGCGTACGCCATTGCCCACCATATCTCGATGGCGGCGGCGGCCGCCGTGCCGGCTTCTCCAGCTTGTGCGGCCGCCAGTAACGTTGCATGTGGCGAGAGCGCAACCGCCCACGCGCTGAGCCACGTGACGGACCTCGACTTGCTGACCCATCGCTCGATGCCGGTGCGCGAGGTTCCCTCCGCTGGCTCATCGCGCTGCTCGTCGCCCGCGTCCTCCTTGGACTGCCTCGATGTCGAGGCCGTAGCAGCAGCGCATGCCGAGGAGCCGGTGCCTGCGCCAGAGGATGGGGCGGCGCAGGCACCAGAGGCTGAGGCGGTGCCTGCACCAGAGGCTGAGTCGGGCGAGGAAGCAGCTAACGAGGAGGAAGGTGAGGAGGGCGCGATGCTGTCCGATGGCTCGGCACCGCCATCAGTGCCGCCGTCCAGGCCGCCGTCTAGGCCGCCGTCTGCAACGCCGCCTGCGCCGTCCAGGCCGCCCTCTGTGCCACCGTCTGTGCCGCCTGCACGGTCGGTCCCTGCACGGTCGGTGCGGCACACCTTCCCAAGTGTGAATTCACAGAGTGCGGCACCACTCGGGATGTTCTTCGAGCAGGCGGACGGGTACGTGGTCGTCCAACGTGTCATTCCGACGCTGCAGGCGCACGAGGTGGGCGTGCGAGCTGGATGGGTGGTGCGCAGCATCGACCGCGGCGATGAGAGGATCAATCTCGAGGGCATGAGCCGCGACGAGATCATCGCCCAGATCGAGCAGAGCCCGCGCCCCTTCGTGCTCACCATGGCGCTGCCGGCGTCGAGCCGGGTGCCACCGTCCGCGCCGCCGATCGCGCCGCCGATCGCGGCGGCACCGACGCCGCTGCCAGCCTTGCGCCTCGACTGCACAGTCCACCCGGCGGTTCCGCTCCTCACGCTACCAGCCACGTCGGCGATGGCCTCATGGCGCGCGGCCAGCGCACCCGCTGCGGCCGGCGCACCCGCTGCAGCCGGCGTGCTCGGTGCGGCCGGCGTTCCACAGCTGATACGCAAACTCACCTATCCTGTCGAGGTGGGCTTCGCTCCGCAGGAAGGCGCGTCGCCACTGCCGCCGGCCGTCCTCCGAAAGCTCCGAGGATGGGGCGTCGGCGTCACGCGCAAGTACACGGACTTTTGGAGGCTGCACCAGGCGCTCTGCGCCGAGGGATACCCTCCGCAGATCCTCCCTCGGTTCCCGGGCTGGCTGCAGTTGCTCCCCCGTGCAGATGAGGATACCGAGAGCGCCGACGATGCCGCCCTCGCGAGGCGGCAGGCTGCGCTCGCTGTGTACCTGCGCGCGCTCCTGCAGTTGCCGCAGCTGCGCGCCTCGCTCGCCGTGAAGCGCTTCCTTTGCGACGACGACGAGCCTCTGTCTGGCAGCGTAGGCGCGCGCGGGGCACCCGCCGCTGCGAGTGCGACAGCAAGTGGCGGCGGCAGCGGCGGCAGCGGCAGCAGCGGCGGAGGTGGCGGAGGTGGCGGAGGTGGCGGCGGTGGCGGCGGGGCGCACCCATATTTGGCAGCAAAATGGCCTCGCCTTGGCCATCCTCCCATATTAGGCCATCCGCCTCCCATAATAGGCAACAACCACCCTCCCGCCGAGATGCTCGCCTTGCCGACCGTTGCCGCCTGGGTACGCTATCGCGCGGAGCACCGGTACGTGACACGGACGCTGCAGCAGCTCACTCGGAGGGAGGCGCGCGCGCGCGTGCGGTACGAGGACGGCGAGCGGCGGCGCGCCGCTCGCGAGGCGCGCCAGCAGCGATGGTCTCAGGAAGTGGAGCCAAAGGCAAGCGCACGCCTGCTCTCCATACGCGCGCGCCTGCCTGCGCTTCGGAATGCCGTGGCGTGTGCACGTGAGCGTCGCAGGCTGCAGGAGGGCTCAGTCGCGCTGCTCTACCTGCCCGGCGGGGGGGAGAGCATTGGGACGAGTGAGGAGCAGAGCGCCCATGCGGATGAGATGGGCAGCTTGGACGCTCTGCGTGCGCTGTACGGGCTGTGGAAGGAGCTGGCCAGGCTGGCCACGCAGGCCGCGCGCGCGGAGGAGATGGAATGGCGCGAAGATCAACTGACATCCAAGGATGCAGAGGCGGCCGCGCGTGCCGTGATGGGCGACGCGTGGTGGGGCGTCGAGTTGGGCGGCGGCGGCGGCGGCCCCGGCGGCAATGGCGGCCTCCTCGGTGGTGGTCCCTCGGGCGCAGGTGGCGCCGGCGGCGCAGGCGACAGCGGTGGCGGCGGCGCAGGCCACAGCGGAGCTGGTGCTGGTGCTGCCGTCACGGGGGTCGAGGGTGGCACACGCGGCGGCGCGCCACTCGCGCCCATCACGGCGCTCATCGCACTCAGGGAGGAGCTCGCGGCGGCGCGTGCCCGGCTGTTGCCGCTGCATGCCGAGGAGCAACGGGTGCGCGACATCGAGGCGAGCGCCGCGCCAGAGGAGGAGAAGATCCTCGAAGATCTCGAGGCGCATCTCGCCCACGAGATCGCGTTGCGGGCTGAGGAGGCCCGATTGCTCATGGAGGCGGGCGAGGCGGACGAGGCCGAGGCGGCGGCGCGCAAGCGTAAGGAGAAGGCCATCGAAGGTTCTCTCGCGTGCGCGGAGGCGGCGCAATCGGAGCGTATGCGCCTCGCCGAGCAGCGGGCCCAACGGCAGGAGGGTCGCGCGGCACGGCGGCGCGTGCGCGAGGTGCACGCAGCGGAGAGGCGCGCTCAGCTCGACGCTTCACAGCTGATGCTGCAGCACGCGGCGGCGGAGCAGCGCCAACGGCTCGCGCTCGAGAGGGCGCGAGCGCAGCGGCAGCAGGTGCGCCACGCCCCCGTCTACGCGCAGCTCGCCGTCAGCACCGTCCCCGGCAGCGGCGGCGGCAGCGGCGGCGGCAGCGGCGGCGGCAGCGGCGGCCTACTCCAGATGGGTGGTGGCGGCGGTGGCGGCGGCAGCGGCGGTTGCGGCGCGAGCAGCACGGTGTACGTGCAGTTGCACCTTGCTGGCCGTTGGCCCGCCCAGCGCCCGGCACAGCGCTTGTACGCCTTCGACCGATCGCGACAGGACGCGGAGCGGCGCTCACTAGAGCGCCTGTGCGCCGCCACAGCCGAGCTCATCGAGCGTTCAGAGGAGGAGGTGGCGTGGGCGGAGGCCGAGTGGCGGAAGCAACGGACCGAGCTCGAGCGTGCGGCCGTGGAGCGCGAGGCGGCGATGGTGGAGTGGCGACGTGGCAACCCGCGCACGCCCGAGGAGGGAGGGGGCGGGGGAGGGGGCGGGGGAGGGGGCGGGGGAGGGGGCGCCGTCCTGGGCGCCGCCGGAGCGGCCGGGATGGAGGCCAACCCCCAGCAGCAGAGCGCCGAGATGAGCGCCGAGCTCGAGGCTACCGAGGAGGCCTTCCACTACATCGACCTGGACCGCGACGGGTACATCACGCAGGGCGACCTGCTGCGCACGTTTGGGGTGCACCTCGAGAAGCGCTCGATGCAGCGCCTGCTCGAGCACGTCGACCGGCGCGTGAACCGAATCAACTGTGAACAGTTCCAACGGATCATGCGCAGCGAGATCCGGCGAGCTCAAGAGCGTAACGGCAGCGATGAGGTCGCCAAGGCTCTGAAGAGCACAGCGGCCGCAGCCGTGGCCGCCCGCGAAGGCGGCGGCGACTGGGGGCGTGGTGCTCGGCTTCTGAAGAGGGCGCTCGGCTTCTCTGCCTCACGCGCCCCCGCGCGGGCTGGCCTCGCGCCCTCGGAGGCTGTGGGGAATCAGGCTGTGGGGAATCAGGCTGTGGGGAATCAGGCGAGGCCTCCGCTGGGCATGATGACGTCGGCCGAGGCGGCGGCGCTCGTGGTGCCAGCGCCGGCGTCGCAGGACCGCTTCCTCGTGCGCGTGCGCAGTCGGCGCAAGGCGCTCGATGCGGCGCTTCACACCGAGTCCGAGGTGGCGCAACGCGAGGTGGCGGCAGAGGCAGCCGAGCGATCCGCCCTGTGGGCAGAGGCTGGAAGCCTGCGCGTCGATCGTCAGATGCTCCACGGGCTGTACTGCGCCCTTCGCGAGCGCCGTTGCGATTGGGTGGCTGAGGCCGAGGCCTTGGCGGCGGAACGGCAGAGCCGTGAATACAAGATGAAGATTGTGACCGCGCCGCTCGCGGCGGCGCGTGTGCGGCAGCTGCCCTTCTTACCGCAGGTTACGGCGCTGCGTGGAGCGCTCCAGAGATCGATAGACGAGTCGCGCGAGGGCATTCAGCGCACGTCCGCCCTCCGGTGCGGGACCGCGGAGCGCTGTGTGGCTCACGAGGAGCGGCTGCAACGCGAGAGGGAATGGCTCCGTCTGTCGATGGAACGGCTGGCCCAGCAGCGCGCCTCGCAGGCGCGCCTGTACGTCGACATGACGACCGAGATGGAGGCGCAGGCGCGGTGCGAGGCGGCCGCCCAGCACGACGCCCAGCTGTGCGCCGCCGCGCGCGCGACGCTGGTGCCGTTGGGCGAGGCGCTACGGCAGGAGAAGGCGGCGCTGACGGCCGCGTCTGAACGTGAGCGGCAGCTGGGCAGCCATGCGGCGCACTTGGATGAGGTTCGCTGATGATGAGCGCTGATGATGAGCACTGATGACCTGATTCATCAGGCAGCCATGCGGCGCACTTGGATGAGGTGCGCTATGGCATGCTGTGCGCCCACGATGGCGCCATCGAGGTCTCCCCACTATGCTGAGCCCCCCCAAGTGCTGCTGATGGTCCGCTGAGTGCCCGCTGAGGGTCCGCTGATTGTCCGCTGAGGTTCCGCTGATGTCCGCTGATGGTCCGCTGATTGCGCCTCTCTTCTCTCACAGCTCTTCGAGGAGCTCGCGGCTCTCTACCCCGGCCTCGACGGCATCGACCTCGACGACATCGATGGTGCGGAGTCGGTCAGTGGCTCGGTGGCCGAGTCCGCCGCCGAGTCCGAGCAGCTCGAGGGTCTCTCGTTTCGTCATTCGGAGCAGACCTCGTTTCGTCATTCAGAGCTGAACTCGTTTCGTCATTCGGAGCAGACCTCGTTTCGTCATTCGGAGCAGCTCGAGGGTCTCACGATCCCTCCCTTGCTTCGCGCCCTCCCCTGGGCCAAGGCGGCCATCAAAGCGGCAGAGCTCGCCACCGCCGCCCTCGAGGCCGCCTCCGCGCCCGGTACGGCGGCCAACATGGCGGCGGGGGCGGCACACAAGTTTCTGCGCGGCCCACCGATGGGCGCTGAGATGGGCGCTGAGGCACCCGGCGGCGGCGGCGGCGGCGCGGGCGGCGCGGGCGGCGGCGGCGGCGGCGCGGGCGGCGGC
>PJAB01001413.1:0-14654 GCA_002887195.1 Chrysochromulina parva
CTGTTACGATGTGTTGTCGTAGACGGGGCCCGTCGGTCACACCTCCGTCCATAGCGATAGAGGCCCTCATGCTTGGGGGCCCGGAGCGTGTGCGCGTTTGTGTTTCACAGCAGCAGCAGCCTCACTCACCGACCTCACCTCGGTCCTCTTTGGGTCTTTGGCTTTTCGCGCCGCTCGAGAGGCGGTGACAGCGGCGGCGTCGAGGGAAGGGTTAGTCCTTTAGGAAGCGGATGGGCGGAACGCTTTCGGCCGAGGAGCCGCCCGCGGAGGAGGCGCTCTTCGACCCCGAGGAGCTGAGGGCGCTGCGCAATTGCTACGCCATGCTCGCCTCTCCGTCGAACGGCGCGCTGGAGATCACGGCGCTCCTCCCGTGGGCGGCGCTCTTTCGCAAGGGCTTCCCGTGGGCAGCACTCTTCCGGAAGATGACCGCTGCGAGCACACCTGTACGCTGGCAGAGCTTCCTCGGCACAATCGCCAGATGCTGCAAGGCGCAGCGCAGCGAACGGCTCGTGACGATTGCCTCCCTGTACTCTGGCGCGGATGACGCGCCGCTCGACAAGGCGGCGCTCAAGGCGATGCTGAGCGATGCGCTCACAGCCGCGCGTGGCGGTGGCGATGAGCCCGCCGCCGTAGCAGCCACATCGTCCGAGCTTGATGCGGTCGTGGCCGACGTGCTGGCTGGCGCCGCAGGCGGCGCTGTGCCCATCGAGGCTTGGATCGGTTGGGTCACGGCGCAGCTACCCAGCCTGCCGACAGCCGTCGAGGGCTTCCTACTGCACTACCTTTGCGCCGTCGGGCACGCCTCCGCCGCCGGCGCAGCCATACGCAGCCATAGCACTGCCGGCGCTGGCGGAACGCGCGGCAGCTCGGCCGCCCAGATCGCGACCTCGGCCGCCCAGATCGCGACCTCGGCGGTCCACGCGGAGGTACCCGCGTCGGTGCTCGCGCCGCTGCAGGAGCCGCTGCTCTCATGCGCCGAGGGACAGAGCGAGGGTACCGAGCTTCTCACACCGCCGAGCGCGTGGCTGCTCTCCCTTGCGATCAGCCGCGGCGCGCGCGAGGAGGCCGCCGACTGGCGCTGCGTGTACGCCTCCGAGGTGATGGGCCTCTCGATGAACCGCTTCAGCCATCACGCGGATGGGTACGCCGGCCCGACGCTGCTGCTGGGGGGGCGCATGCAAGTGCTCACCACGGCGCGTCCTCCCCTTCCCCCACAGGTACGCCGGCCCGACGCTGCTGCTGGGGGGGCGCATGCAAGTGATCACCACGGCGCGTCCTCCCCTTTCCCCACAGGTACGCCGGCCCGACGCTGCTGCTAGTACTCACCGACGCGGCCGAGGTCTTCGGTGCGTACATGGACTCGGCGCTCAAGGGGGGCGCATGCAAGTGCTCACCACGGCGCTTCCTCCCCTTTCCCCACAGGTGCATACATTGACTCGGCGCTCAAGGGGTCGGATAAGTACTTTGGCAGCCCCAGCTGCCTCCTCTTCACCCTCGCCCCCACCTTCCACGTGTACAGGCCCACCGGGCTCGCGAAGAACTTCGCGCTCTACAACCCGCCGCAGAAAGGTCAGCTCGCCACCACGTCCTACCTCTCGAAGAGTAGCGGTCCACCGGTGCCAGAGGTGCTCGGCTTTGGCGGCCAGACGGCGCGCTTCAGGATGGTGCTCGAGGACGACATGAAGGTGCTGCGTTGGCACGCCTCCGACACCACCTACGGGGCGCATGCAAGTGCTCACCACGGCGCGCCCTCCCCTTTCTCCACAGGTGCTGCGTTGGCACGCCTCCGACACCACCTACGGGGCGCACCCGGCGCCGGGCGGAGCACCGGCCGAGGGAGTGCGCCATGTGCGCGCGCTGCGCTCGAGCTTTGGGGCTGTGGCGCATGCAAGTGCTCACCACGGCGCCTCCTCCCCTTTCCCCACAGGTGCGCGCGCTCGAGCTTTGGGGCTGTGGCGGTGCGGACGCGGACAAGGTGCTGCGCGAGCTACGCAGCCGGCGCGTGCGGGACGCGAGCCGCGCGGGCAAGGTGGACCGCGGCGCCATGTTCGGGCTGGGTAAGGGAAATGACTGGCGATCAGAGGATAACCCAGACCGAATGATCCTTGAGACCGCGGGCGCGCACACGTTCTACTCGCACCAGCTCGAGAAGCTGCCCGACGAGAACCATTGAGCGAGATCCGTTGTTGCGCGAGCGAAGCAAGCTGAGCGCCTTTACCTTGATCACAGTGAGGAATCAGGATTGTCGGCCGCGTCGTGATCATCATGATTTTAAAGGTAGTCTGGCAGGAGAAGGGTCGTTCGGCTGCGTACCGGTAGGCCAGGGAGAGTCGACCGACTGCCCATTCACGCACATGTTCACACTACGGCGGTGCGTGCTGCGTGCGGGCCCGAGGGGTGTGCGCGTCCAAAACCCGACAAGAGAGATGATAGCCAGTGGAAAGCGCACCAGCGATGCTGCATCTGTGACGGATGCGGATTGCTTGTCCAAGTCGCACCGAGCCACTATCGTCCTAGTCGACATGGATGGCGTGCTCGCTAACTTTGACCAACGAGTGTTTGACGTGCTCTCCGAGCGCCACCCTGAGGTGGAGCAGCCTGCCAAGGACGAGCGTCTCTTCCCGCTCAAGAACTCATTCGCCACCGAGCACCACGCCTTGCTCCATGCCATCATGACCGAGCCGGGGTTCTTTGCGAGCCTGGCGCCCATCGAAGGCGCCGTCGACTCGATGCACGCCATGCTGGCCCATGGCCTGGACGTGCGCATCTGTTCCGCGCCGCTTGCATCGTCGCCTGCGTGCGCGGCCGAGAAGGTGGCCTGGGTGGCCGAGCACCTCGGGAAGGAGTGGGTCGACCGCCTGATCCTTACCAGAGACAAGACATACGTGCGAGGCGACTACCTGATCGACGACGCGCCCGTCGCCAAGGGCAGCGGCCTCGAGCCGACGTGGGAGCACATTTACATGGAACAGCCATACAACCGTCCGGGAAAGCCGAAAGCGGACCCGCAGCGCCGCAGGCTCACGCGTTGGACGAGCTGGCGCGAAGTGATCCCCCAGTCAACCTCCGCCGAAGCGCTCTGAGAATGCGAACGAAGCATCGCCCGCCCGCTCTAAAAGTAAGAGTACGAGAAAAGACTGTCAGTTGAGTTGGAAGGTTTTCACAGCGGACTGAAGGTTTCTTGTCGTGAACGGCCCAAAATGCGTGTCGACCCGCCACAACCGCTCTCGCACGACGGCGCGAGAGCCGGAAGGTGCAGATGGCGCAGAATGTGATCCGCAAGGCCTTCGACCCGCTCGCAGCAGCATTGGTCAGCAGCGCTTCGGCGCCGGCTGAGCACGGCAAGGTCTACGTTTGCGGCTCGACGGAGCATGGCGCCGCGGGCCACACCGGGCCCGCCGCCGCGCCGGCCAAGAGCCACAGCCGGAAGCACCTCCACGAGGAGCACCACGCGCCGCTGCGGACGCCGCACCTGCTCACGTCGCTCGTCGAGACGCAGGTGGCACAGGTGAGCTGCGGGTGGCGGCACAGCGTGCTCGTGCTCTCCGACGGCGAGCTATACGCGTGCGGCGACAATGAGTACGGCAAGTGCGGCTTCGGCGACACGGCGGCGCGGCCGGAGCCGACGCGCGTGCCGATTCCACTGCAAGTGGGCGCGCCGCCCTCGCACGTGGTGCGCGTGGCCACCGTATCGTGTGGCCGCTCGCACAGCGCCTTCGTGTGCACTGTGGGCGAGCTCTACACATTCGGGCTGGGGCTCTATGGCCAGCTCGGCCACCGCACGCTCACGGCTCAGACGACGCCACGACGCGTGGACGGGCTGGGCGGTCCGGTGGTGTCGGTCTCATGCGGCGGACTGCACACACTCCTCGTGCGCGCTGATGGACGCGCTCTCTCGTGTGGCTTCAACGACTCAGGGCGGCTCGGCCGACCACTCGGTGGCGAGGTACCTCCGCCTCCGCGCTCGCCGCCCCCGCCTCCTCGCTCGCCACCGACCGCGGGCTCTCCCCCGCGTGCACGCTCGCCGCCCCCGCCTCCGCGCTCGCCGCCACCGCCACCGCGCTCCCCACCAGCAACGGTCTCAGCGATGGGATGGTTCGGTTTCGGCGTCGGCGCGACGGCTGAGGAGCGCAAGGTGCCGCCCCCTCCTCCGCGCTCCTCGGCTCCACCGCCAGGCTCGCCTCCTCCGACGGGCGCCGTGGCGGGGGCTCCGGCCGAGTGCTACGCGCGCTTCGAGGCTGTCATCTTCGGTGGGGTCCCCTCGTCCACCGACGCGTTCGCGGTCGTCGCGGTGGCGGCCGGTGGAGCTCACTCGGCGCTCGTCCTCGCTGACGGGGCGGTGTACACGTGTGGTCGAGGCGAGTGCGGCCAGCTCGGCCACGCCGCGGTGCATGCGGAGCACACCCCGCGCCGTATCCATGCTCTCAAAGGGCATCGCATTCGACGAGCCGCCGCGGGCGAAGCCCACTCTCTCTTCCTCACCGCCCAAGGCGTTCCTTACGCGTGTGGCTCAGGCGGCTTCGGGCGGCTCGGGCTGGGCGGACGCGCAAATGTGCTCTCGCCTGTTCCTGTGGGCTCCCTCTCCGCGCACGTCGTCGTCCAGATCTCAGCAGGGGAGGCGCACTCCGCCTTCGTCACCGAAAGCGGCGTTGTCTTCACGTGCGGCGACGACGGGCTCGGCGCATGTGGTATGCACGGCGGCGGGGCCGCGGCGACCGTGACTCAGTCGGTGCTGCTGCCGCAGACGCCGCCCAAGTTCACGCGTGAGGGCGTCCACGTCCTAGGCGCCAGCTGCGGCGGCGCGCACACCGCCTTCGTGCTGCGCACCGTCATCGATCCTAAAGAGGACTACCGCGAGGACCAAGTCGCAATGGCCGCGACGGTCATCGAGTCCTTTTTCCGAGGCACGCACGTGCGAGCGGTGCGCGAGGCGGCGGCCGCGCGCAAGGCCAAGAAGCGCAACCTGACGGTGGCCACCATCTTCCAGTCAAGACGCGACGCGAGCATCCGCCTCATCCAATCGCAGTGGCGCATCGGGCTGCGCCTGCGAGCCGCAGAGCGCAACGCGCAGCTCGAGCGCATGCGTAATATGGGCTTCGGGCCCGGCAAGGACCCGCCTGGCTGGGGCGCGGCCAAGACTCAGCTCAGCGCCGCCCTTGTCGGCACCGCCTTCATCGCGGCGGCCGAGGGCGCCAACGTCACCAAGCCGAGCTGGAACTGAGGCTGGTGTCTCGGTTCGCGCGCTTGACCCGCCTCCGCGCGGTGCAACGTCGACGAAACAAGTCACGTGTCAGATCGTCAGAGAACCATCCTCCGCTCCACGGTTATGAAACTTTCTTTGAAGTGATATGTTGATATGCGCGTTCACGACCGGACGGGTAAAATAGCCGGGCGGCCACGCTTGCCCACGCGGAGCCGGATCGAACGATCTTGAACATACTCTCGAGAAACGTTGAGACTTCAGAGAGAGATCAATTCCAGCACGTCACTCAGACGGCCCTCGGCCCAGGTGTTGCACCGAGCGGTCAGCGCGCATGGGGCCAGCCAACGCTCCCCATGATTTACGCGTCGTTGGCGTCAACCATGAGCTTGCGTGACAAGAGGAGCGCGATCGCGCCCACGAGCGCCGCCGCCAACAAGCCGAGCCAATCGACCGAATGCGGCGCCGCGGCCGTGGCGGGCGGCGGGCCTGGGCGGGCAGGGGCCGAGGCGGGCGCGGCGGCCGGCGACTCTCTCGCTGCGGCGGCCAATGCGGACGGTACCGCCGCCTGACTGGCTCGGGCAGGGCTGGGAGCGGTGAGCTCGGGACGGCGCTCGGGACGGCTGCTCACCTCGGTGGCGGCCGCGGCAGCGGCGCCACTGTAGTCCTCACTGCTGCTGGCGGCGGCGCCGCCGCTGCTGTTGCCACCGCCGCCGCTGCTGCTGCCAGCGCCGCCGCTGCTGCTACCAGCGCCAGCGCCTTCGGCGTCGGTGCTCGTGCTTGCGCCCGGGGCCGCGGACTCGGAAGTAGTCGCGGAAGCACCCGAGGCCGCACCCGATGCCGCCGCGGGTGCCTCATGGGCAAACGTAAGCTCTGCAGGGGCCGGCGGCAGGGTGCTGGCGGTTGCGACGCCCGTGTCGGTCTCGGCGAGGGGCAGCGTGTCCGCCATGCATAGGTGGCAGGTGGGGCACCGCCAGCGGCGAGAGTCGACGGCGAGCTTACGCCGCTCGCCGTCCGTGTAATCAAGCCCCGCGAGTGCCCCCTCAGCCTTCGTCGGGAAGAAGGCGATGAGCGCCGTGATGATCGTGCGGATGCCCCACGCCGGCTGCCAGTGCTCTGGATGGTGCGCCGAAACGGAGAGGCAGATCTTCTTGCCGACGGTGAAGCGGCCAGAGGCATTGAGTAGCGTGATCGAAGGCGGCTTGAAGGGGTACTCGGGAGGCAGCGTGATGCGCCCGTGGTAGCGGCCGCCCTCAAAGGCCGTGCCCGGCGGGCCGCGGATGGTGAAGTGCCATTCGAAGAGGTTGTCCTCGAGCGGGGATGCTTCAAAGTCTGGGTTGGCTCCTGCCTCCGCAATCTGCGCGCGCGCGTGCATTCAGGCACCGCCGTGCTCAAGTGGCATGATGGACGCAGCCGCGCAAGCAGAGGGTGGCGGGAGTGGCGGCATGCACCTCGCGAGCCTCGCGCATGATTCGCTTGACGGCCGGATTGTTGGTGTTCACGTTTGAGATCATGGTTGCTCTTGCGTCGCGCCGTCGACTCGCTTGGTCCGTGCGACGATCGTGCGTGGCAGCGGACGGACGTGTCGTCCCTGTGCCGGAACACCACGTCGCTCACGAAACAGAAGTTTGGTCCACTTTGACTTTCTAGCCATTCACTACACGAGGATACAAGCGGGCGCCCCACAGGTGCGTGCTCTCGCTCCTCGGCGAGGTGAGCCTGTGGCGGCGGAGCCCCTCTCCAGCCTCTCGAGACCACTGCCTTCTACATTGTCCTGGACTCTCCAATGGGGGGCAGTGGCGCTCGTCGAGGCCTGGACGTTACACACGTCATGTTCAGCCAGTATGAGCAAACGAAGCTCACATCGCGACGCCACATGCCACACACGAAATGTCTCGGCAACTTGGGCGGTGCGAACGCAAATTCGATGAGGCGCACCCTCTCCGTCGCGTGTGCACAGACGCCGAGGAGGCGCGCCCTCGCCATCGCGTCTGCAGAACGCAGTCTGGTCTCGGCCACATTACCTGCCGCACGGTCGTGGCGATGGGCACGCCGCGGTGCTCTTGCCACTTGCGGCGTGGCCGTCGGCGCGGCCTACGCATCCTCGCCGGGCTTCCGCCGTTCCGTGACTTTTTGGAGCACGGTCGCACCTTTCTTTCTAGAGTACCAGGGCATCAAGCTGCGCGCTCGGATCGAGGGCTGCGACGGGGCCGTGCTCGAGCAGCGCGTCACCGAGTTCCACCACCGAACAGCGCCATGTGCTGTCGACATCA
This sequence comes from Chrysochromulina parva, assembly GCA_002887195.1. NCBI lineage: Eukaryota > Haptophyta > Prymnesiales > Chrysochromulinaceae > Chrysochromulina > Chrysochromulina parva. Next base: position 7,474 of record PJAB01001413.1, read on the forward strand.
TCCTCAGCTTGGGTGGAATCTACGTCAAAGTGGGTCAGTTCGTCTCGACGATGGGAGCTGGCATCCTGGAGGATGTCTACATCCAGGCGCTGCGCCCGCTGCAGGACGGCGTGCCGCCTCGGAGTCTCGCCGAGGTGAGCGCCATCATCGAGGCCGACATCGGCGTGCCGATGGCCGAGCTCTTCATCTCATTCGAGCCGCGGCCGGTGGGCGCCGCTTCGATTGCTCAGGCGCATCGCGCCACGCTCATCGATGGGCGCAAGGTGATCGTCAAGGTGCAATACCCGGAGGTGCCCGCCCTGTACGCCGCCGACTTCGACAACCTCGAGCTTGTGACGCGCCTCCTCTTTCCACAGAATCTGCCGCTCATCGAAGGGCTACGTCGGCGCCATCTCGCTGAGCTTGATTTTCGTCAGGAAGCGGCCAACCTGCGCGAGGTGCGTGCCAACCTACAGGCTCGGGGGTTCGAGCCCTCACTCGTGCGCGTGCCTGCCGTGCCCGATGCTCGCCTGTGCACTCGCCATGTTCTCGCGATGGAGTGCCTCGAGGGATGCAGCCTCGCCGCGGCCATCGAGCTCGAGATGAATGACGTGGCGAGGGCGCTCGGCATGGCGTCGGCGCAGGAGCTGCGCGCGCAGCTCATGAAGCGCGTGGCGGCGCACTTTGAGACCGGGGGCGGCGCACACCGTTTCGTCGACGCCGCCGAGGTCGCCGCGCCCCTCGTGCGCGCCTACGCGGCCGCCGCCCGACGGCTTCGAGACATTGCCGCCTCGGCCGCCGGCTACAGCTGTTCCGCGTGCTCGGCACTCCTCCGCCTCGTAGGGCTGGGCCGACTCGTGCCGATTGGGCGGGGCGCCGATGCCGCACAGGGAGCGGGTGCTCGCGTGCTGAGGGCACGCCCGGACATTACTCGTGCGCTGCGAACACTCGTGCGGGTACATGGAGTGGCGATGCTACTTGATGTGCGGGTCGCCCCTCGGATCGCCTTTCTGGTCGCCCCTCGGATCGCCCCTCGGAATGCCCCTCGGATCGCCCCTCTGCCTGCTCCTGACCACAATGACTCGCGTGCGCCACAGGGAGTATACAACGCAGACCCTCACCCGGGCAACGTGCTGCTCCTCCCTGACGGACGACTCGGCTTGATCGATTACGGCATGACAGGGCGCCTCGAGCCGCCCGAGCGGGAGGCGATCGCGCGCGTGGTGCTCGGCTTGGCGGCTGGTGACCAGCGAGCCGTCGTCGAAGAGTACGAGCGGGCCGGCTACCGGGCGTGCTGGCACTCGGGCGCACCCCACGGCCCCGACGCCGTCTTCCGCTTCGCCACTTTCCACCTCGACCGCATCGACCTCTCGCCCGTGCGCACCGGACCCGACGGGGCGACGATGCCCGTGCTCGCCCTCTTCAAGTCCACGCTCGAAAAGGCCGTGCCCGACTGGGTGGAGCAGGCGCGACGGCTCGGCGGGCTGCTCATTGGGGTGGGCTCGCAGGCAGGCCGACCCATCTCGCTCGCGCACGAGTGGGCACCTATCGCCGAAGAGGTCTTGAGGGCAGCACACGGCACCAGGGCGCCGGACGCACGTAGGCTCAGGACGCATCTCACCGGGCTCACGTGAAATAGCGGGTCGACGAGAGGCGGGTCGACGAGAGGGCACTCAGTAATCCTGGAGAGCTGATTTGAAAATATAATAATAATAAGCCCTCCCCATTCCCCTTTGGGTCGAATCACTCAACAATTCGATTCAAAATCAGGTGTTGGTGGAGGGGATAGTGATTAGTGTGAATCCAGAATGAAGCCCTGTCCCCACTCGTAATATCTTTAAAATTCGATTTAAATTCGCTTCGCCCGCGCTGGTGGGCGCTCGGCTGGGCGCTGCAGCGCGCGCTCGGTCCCCGCGGGGCAGCGCGTATCCGGATACATACACTGCACCATGTCCGATCTGTCTGTGGAGAGCGCGCGAAATCAGAGGGCGACACCCGGTTGCACCTCACTAGCGCCTTTGCAAGCAAGCTTCAATGAGCAGATCAAGCACATCATCAGGAAACTTCATGCTGTATTTGTTCAGCCACAGCAGCCGCAAGACAAATCGTTGGGTGGTGATGTTGAACATCAAATGATCTTTGCGAGACCACTTGACCATTTCCCAGACTTTGATCGTCCCGTCGTTCGCTCCCGACACGATCTTGGTCCCATCGGGCGAAAACGCCACCGAATTGACGCAGTTCCTGTGGGCTTTCGTCTTGGTGCTCAACAGCTTCAGAGCGCCTGCAGACAAGCCAGCAGGCGTCAGTTTTGGCCAAAAGGAGGCGCAATTTTGAGGGCTCGGCGCACCCGAATCCCAGACTTTGATCGTCTTGTCAGCCGATCCGGACACGATCTTGGTCCCATCCGGGGAAAACGCCACTGACATGATGAGGTTGCTGTGGGCGTTGGTCTTTTCGCTCAACAGCTCTAGCGTGCCTGCTGGACAATCCAGCACAGGCGTCAGTGTTGGCCAAGGAGGGGCGATGTGAGGGCTCCGGCGCACCCGAATCGGCCCAGACTTTGATCGTGACCTCGCCGTCCACCTCATCCAACGGGTACCCCAACTCGTCAAAAATTTCTCCCCACGAAGTGACGGTGATGCCATTGATAGATATGGGTGTCCACTCATTCTCTATGGCCTCAGCAAATGGAATCTTGAGGGCTTGAAATCTTGAGGCAACAATAGTACGTTCTCCTGGCTGATCCCTCAATTTCCAGACTTTGATCGTCTTGTCGTCCGATCCGGACACAACCTTGGTTCCGTCCGGGGAAAATGCCACCGACCTGATCCAGCCACTGTGCGCGTTCGTCTTCTTGCTCAACAGCTCCAGCGCATCTGCCGGACAAGCCAGCAGGCGTCAGTTTTGGCCATGGAGGGCGACTTTGAGGGCTCTGGCGCACCCGAATCCCAGACTTTGATCGTCGTGTCGTTCGATCCGGACACAATCTTGGTCCCGTCCGGGGAAAACGCCACCGAATTGATGTTCCCGCTGTAGGCGTTCGTCTTCTCGCTCAACAGTCCCAGCGCATCTGCCAGACAAGGCAGCAGGCGTCAGTTTTGGCCGAGGAGGCGCGATTTGAGGGGACAGCGCACCCGAATCCCAGACTTGGATGGTCCCATTCCTGTCAGGATATTGAAGCATGTCTACGATTGAAGCATCCGCTCCCGACACAAACTTGGTTCCGTCCGGGGAAAACGCGCACAGCCGCGAGATCGGCAGTGCGTTGGACTTCTCGCTCAACAGCTCCAGTTTGCCTGCCAGACAAGCCAGCAGGCGTCAGTTTTGGCCAAGGAGGGGCGATTTGAGGCCAAAGGCGCACCCCAATCCCAGACTCTGATCGTCCTACTCCTCGATCCCAGACACCTACTCCTCGATCCCGAGACAAGCTTGGTTCCGTCTGGGGAAAAGGCGACCGAATTGATTGATGAGCCGCTGTGGGCGCTGGTCTTTTCCGTCACACATTTGATGAGCGTCGCGAACATCCTGCGAACAAGAGAGAAGAAGCGATGCTTAGGCTGCATGCGTGCATTCGGCAGCATGGAGGTATGGGACCACAGCACAGCGCGGCTGCAAGCTCGAAAGGCGCAGACATGCAACAGCCAACAGCGTGCCGCAAGGGTTAGGGGAATCGCGTGCGGCGTGTGGCTCCGAAGCTCATCGTGAACGAAGAGTCACATGCCTTGGAGAGAGGCAGCCCACAAAGCTCGGGTCTCACAGGGATTGGGCTGTGGTAAAGGGGAGGGCCGCTCATTGGCCCTCGCGCCACCGCGGGCGCGGCATCGCGTGGCGCGCAATGTCCCACGGCCTCATCGCATTCACGCAGGCCGTCGTTGCGGCCGATGCACCGCATCAGCGCACCAACAGTCTCGGGTTCAGTTGTGACCGGGCAGATTATCCGCTCAAGACGTTCAAACGCAAGCAAACCGTTATGGTGCACATCCCAAAGACTGGCGGCACATCGCTTGCTCGGTGGGGTGTGCGCAGCGGCTACCATTTTGATCGCACGGATAAGAAGCATCGATTCGTTCATATGCGTGACCCAGCGGGCCGCGATCGAGCCAACTCCACCTTTCGCTTCAGCTTCGTGCGCAACCCATACACGCGCTTTGTGTCGCAGTACACGTTCTGCGCGTCAGGCCCGCACAAGACATGGAACCGCGGCTTCCCTTGCCACCTCGTGCTCAAGCACAAGATGCCCTTTGACGAGTGGTGGGCTCATCTCTGGCGCTCCATCTTGCAAGTGGGCCACGGCCAGCTCCCGTCCATCCACGCGACACCAGCCGTGGACTTTCAGGCCGGCCATTTTGATGCTTCAGGGCGCCCCTTGTCAGCGAAGGACCCGGACGATCGAAAGACGACCAGTATGTGGTGCTCCGGCATCTGGTGGGGCAACTGCTACGGGCCCGTCTCGCAGTGGGTGTACGAGAACGGCCGCTCCGGCAATCGCGTCGTCGATTGGGTCGGGCGACTCGAGAACTTCACATCGGACTTTGCGTGCCTCCGACAGCTGCTCAACGACACCAAGCCCGGCGCTCCCGTGTTCCGGCCCGACGGTCGCACTTTCCACGTGCGTAACTCGGCCTCTGCGACCAATGGAACACGCATCAGCACACGGGACTGGCTGCGTAATGAGAGCATCAGGCAGCTGGTGCTGGCGCACTACGCGGACGATTTTGACAACTTCGGCTATCCGCGAGAGGTGCCTTCGAGAGCCTGAAGTCAAGTCAAGTCAAGTCACTGCTATCCGCGAGAGGTGCCTTTGGGGTGGCACTCACGTCGCGAGGGCCACAGGCCGCGTGGTACTTTGCACCACGACTAGAGCTCCCGTACTTTCGAGCAGACGAGACCACGTCACGTCCGGCGCGACTGGACACCGCACGCGGGGCACAAAGGACGCCGTGGCCCATGCTCGCCGCGGCCGCGCTACGCTATCAAGCTCCCCCGCCACCGTATATGTAGTCACAAGTCAGTAGGTCAGACGACGTATGTCTGTCGAATTTAGAAATACTAAATAGGAGTCTCAGTCTAAAAAGGGGCCCTAGTACTTCTCGGAGTTTCATTCCGAGCCCGAGTCCGCGGGATCGTGCAAGGCCGACAAGAGCTCGGGAAGCTGTCTCTGAAGCTGCTCGAGTGAAGGGCACTCGCCGGCCGGCACTCGAAGCCGCTCGCGAAGCTCTGCCGCCGCGCGGCACTCCGCCAGACCCATCGCCCACTCGTCGCCAGCGCCACCCGGAGCCAAGAAGCCCTTGTTCTTACGACGCTTGCGCCGGCGCTGTCCGTGCTCACCACGGCGCTGGTCGTGCGCCTGCGGATGCGGCGACGGAGGCGGCGGCGGCGCGACAGCGCTCGTTACAGCGCTCGTTACAGCGCTCGTTACAGCGCTCGTTACAGCGCTCGTTACAGCGCTCGTTACAGCGCTCGTTACAGCGCTCGTCAGACCCTCCTCGGCGGCGCCAGCGGAGGCGCCGTGTTGGGCGTGGGTTTCGTCAGCTTCGTCGCACGCTTCGTCACGAGGAGGAGCTTCAATCTCGTCTGCCACGTCCGCCTCGGGGGGCTCGGCATGTCCACCTAGCCCTCTCCGCGCGCCCGCGACGGCGTCCTCGGCCTCTGCGCGCCGCAGCCGGCGCAGCTGCGTGTGAGCCCATCGCACGTGCTCCGCGCTGAGCCATGCCTCGTGGGCTGGATCGAGCTTCGGCACCGGCAGCTGCCTCGAGGACGCCCAGGCGCGGAGCGTGAGGGGGCAGGCGGCTCGGAGGGGCGCATGCATTCGGCAGATGCTGGGCGTCGTGCTGGGCGCGAAACCACCTGATGATGAGAGAGCCCAGGACGACGCCGGCTCCACCGCTGCGGCCGCGCTTGGCGCTTCGGCCACGCGTGGCACTGCATACACAAACCAACGGCGTCCGCTGGTGCGATGAGGCTGGTCGACAAGTGCCACGGCCGCGCACCCAGCCGCCCGCGCCGCCCTGACGATGAGGGTGGGATGCGTCTGAGGACACGACGGGTGAAATTGGAACGCCGCACACGGGGCGGAGCAGGTGGCGTCGACGCTGCCGTCGACCCTCTCGCCGTCAACACCGCTGCTGCTGCTGCGGCGGCTGCGGCGGCGGTGGCCGAGTACAGGCGCTGTCTCGAGCACCCGCGCTGTCTCAACGAAGAGTGTGCCCAGTCTCTCCTCGGCCGCCCGACCGCGCACCGGCTCGCAAAGGAATTGGAGGGCGCTGACCGAGGTGAGGCCATCAAAGAGGCCGGTGCGGAGCGGCAGCGGCTGCGACATGTCCGCCTGCACCACCTCGGCGCCCGCGCGTCGCGCCGTCCTGAGCATCTCGAGTGACAGGTCGATTCCGATCACCGCGCAGCCGCGGCGCACGAGCGGACCGATCGAGAGGCCCGAGCCGCAGCCGAGGTCGAGCACTAGCGGCGGCGCGCCCGTCGGCGCGATCGGCAGGCCGGCGAGCTCCGCACAACGATGCGTGAGCTCCTCCTGAGCACCTCCGAGTGCCGCCGTGTAGCCCTCGGCACGGAACTCGTCGTAGTATGCGTTGATGCCCGCAGCGTCGCCCTCGGCACGCTGCGCGATATACCACGCGTTCACGCAGCCCGCGAGCTCGGCCGTGCCGCCGCCGAAGATGCCGCCAGCTCGTAGCGCGGCATCGACTGTGGCCGCTCGCTCATCGGGAAGGCGTATGGGCTTACCACGTTCGGTGACGGCACGCGTCAGGCCAAGCACGGTGGTCCGCACGTCCGAGTGCACGCGCGTAGGCAGAAGGCCGATGTCACGGCTCACGCCGAAGACGCGCACCGAGAGCGAGCGAGTGGCCTCCGCCATCGTCACGGACAACCGCGCGGAGGCGCGTTAATCGTGTGAATACATGTGTTTCTGTGAAAATGTATGTGTGTCTGTGTGACTTCACACTCGTAACAGTGCCGCAGCACCCACGTCTGTCGTGTTAACGTTCACACTCGCACTCCGAAACCTTTCACGAGATACCCGGTACTTTGCGACCGCTATCAAAATGACTGACGGCCAAGAGCGCGTGCGCTTGCGGGCGCGCGAGGGCGAGGCTGTCGAGTGGACGCGCCGGGTGGCCCAGCGAGCTGGCACGCTCAAAGACATGATGGACGACGCTCCAACCGAAGATGGCGTCTACCCGGTG
>PJAB01001414.1:0-14648 GCA_002887195.1 Chrysochromulina parva
GCGGCGGCGGCGGCGGCGGCGGAGGCTGCGGCGGCGGCGGAGGCTGAGGCGGCGGCGGCGGCGGCGGCGGAGGCGGAGGCAGCGGAGAAGAGCGCGGCTATGGCGGCGGCGGCGGAGGAGGCTAAGGCCAAGGCGGAGGCGGAGGCGGCCGAAGCGGCGGAGGCTTCCAAGGAGAGTGATCTCAAGAGGAAGGCCATGTGGGCCGCGAAAGCGGATGCGGCGCCATCGACCCCCTTCGTGTCTTTCGCCCGTCCGCCCGGCTCGCCCGAGCCCAAGGCGGTGTACCCGCTCATAGGGAGTGGCGCGCCCTTGACGCCTCCGAAGGACGGCTACAAGCCTTCGTTCTTGATGCAGGTGATGGCCACTGATGACCAGACTGAGCGCGACACTAAGTGCCTCCGTATTGACCTCTGAGTGCCTCCCTAATTACCCGAATTACCCTAATTACCCCTCACTGAGTGCCTCCGTATTGACCTCAGAGTGCCTCCCTAATTTCCCGAATTACCCTAATTACCCCTCACTGAGTGCCACGAATGGGCACCCAACGGGGTTTACTCGTTGTTTCGCTTGCCTTATATGGATCGAATGGATTTACTCATGGCGTCGCTCGCCTCCTGTCTCTTCGCAGGAGATGTCCAAGTCCCGCTCGTCCACGTCGCCGACGCGCCAGAGCCATGAAGTTAGGGGCTCACCGACGAAGCTCGCCGGCGACAAGACGGGCCCCACTGTCGGATTGGATAGCTTCGCGATCCAGACGGCGAAGAAGACGTTCACTGTGAGCCCTTGATTGCCCGTCCTTGCCCGTCCCTGCCCATGATCTCCGATGATCTCCGACCCTTGATTGCCACTTGATCGCGGCGGATGGACACTCCAGTGCCACTCAATCATCACTCAATCACCACTCAATCACCACCCATTCACCACTCACTCGTCACTCACTTGCCACTTGATTGCCTCCCCACTCATGGCCACCTGATTGCCTCCCTCATCAGGCGATGCACGCGACGACGAATCGGGAGGGCAACTCGCCCTTTGGCATGTACAAGAGCGCCTCGCCACCCAAAGTTGGGACAGACTCGTTCATGGTCTCGAATGTGCGTGCTATAACCCCTGATGACCCTTGATGACCCCTGATGACCCTTGATGACCCTTGATGACGGGACAGACTCGTTCATGGTCTCGAATGTGCGTGCTATGACCCCTGATGACCCTTGATGACCCCTGATGACCCTTGATGACCCTTGATGACGGGACAGACTCGTTGATGGTCTCGAATGTGCGTGCTATGACCGAGCGCGCCTCTGAGTGCGATTCAGTACCCCTCACTTCCACTGATTAGCCCTGATCACCCCTCTCATCCCCTCATCACACTGATGGCCTCCCTCATCAGGTGCGTGCCACGACAGAGCGCGCGCGGGAAGCAGCGGCGAGCCCAGGGTTGCTCAGGGGCTTCTCGGCGGTTACAGAGGAGTCGCTCATGAACCGCTTCGTGCACGAGGTCAACGAGATGCGCAAGGACACGTCACCGACAAAGGCGCGAAACCCGTTCAACCTGGCGGGCAGCCTCAAGCCCGCGACGATCTTGACGTCCGACTTCGCGATCAAGGTCTCCACGTCCGTGCCCAAGGTGCCAGTGCGGCGTATGGGCGGTGGGGCCCCTTTTGGCGTTGCCGCCAAACCCAACATTGGAGGTGAGCCTGATGACATCTGATGACATTTGATGACATATGATGACCTCTGATGGCCCCTGATGGCCCCTGATGGCCCCTGATGGCCCCTGATGGCCACTGATGGCCACTGATGGCCCCTGATGGCCACTGATGGCCACTGATGGCCACTGATGACCACTGAGATGGCTCCTCATCCTTGCCCCGTCTGCATGCACGAACCTGACGAACCCGGACGAACCTGAGATGGCTCCTCATCCTTGCCCCGTCTCGACACTCACAGCCGCTGGATGGCCTCTGATGACCTCTAGTGACCTCTGATTGCCTCCCTCATCAGGCGACGCGTTCATGTTCTCGCACCTCAAGAAGATTGCTCCGTTCAAAGGAGGCGCGGCGCACTCCAAGGAGGTGCGGCTGTGAAGCGCGCCGTCGTGAGCGCTTGCATGCGCGCGCGAGAGCACCAGAGCAGGCGTGGCATCGACGTTGGCGACTCTGACGAAACTCGGTGCGTGCCCGACTCGGGGCGTGGCCGAGATGGAGGAGGACAACACCCTCGCGCGAGCCGCGCCGTGTCGGGCGCCCGGTACCAAGCGGGTTAGAAGTGCCGCGCCGTGTCGGTGAGTGATGAGGATGGCAATCGAAGATGATGACGTGTGCACGGGGGCGGCGGCGCGCTCGGTCCCGTTGGTGTGCTCGCGACGGCGCTCTTTGAGCGCCATCGTGAGCACCGTTTGGGGCGGGGGGGCAGATGGGGTGTGTGGGGAAGTGCACCTGTGGAGAGGGCGGCGTGACGTGCCTGGACAGCAGGCCTTGAGCGTCCCTCGGCTTCGTCAAAATGACGAAGCCGAAACGGACTCGAAGCTTCTCAACCGCGGGGAGTGAGCTCAGTGCGTGTGCCGTTAGTGTCTGCTGTCGCGCGTGTCTCTCGTGGTCCTTAGGTCAGTGTGAACCGAACGGTTGACCGGGTCAGATGCGGCGGCCGCGGGGTGTGTGACAAGTGGAGACTGTCCGATCACATCGGTGGGACCGCGACATGTGGATGTGTGACCGCGACGAGATAGTCGAGTGGTAATAAATGGTGCCAGAGGCCGACCGCTTTACGATGACACGACACGTGCGCACCATCGTTCACCAGTAAATGGTCGCGCCAAGGCCGACGGCCCACGCGCACCCGGCGCGGGTGCGGAGCCCCACGGGACGAAAAGAGTAATCAGTAATGTACCCGCCGGCGTCGCGGACAGGCGACAGCCGCCTGCACCGCGACCGCGCGCGCATCACGTTCGGTTCCGGGGGGACGGTAGAAGTGCGCTAACCGGCCTTAGGTATGTGACTACATGTCCGGTCGCTACAAATATGCAAATAAATTCAAGAGTGACAGTGAGCTGTCGCCACCGGCGCTGAGCTCACACCGGTCTGAACTGTGAACGCCGTATCGAATGTGCTTTCACGACTGCGCGCGGCCAGAGGCTTGGCGCGCGCGGAGGCAATTAGAGGCAATTAGAGGCGATTAGAGGCGATTAGAGGCGATTAGAGGCGATTAGAGGCAATTAGAGGCGATTAGAGGCGATTAGAGGCAATTAGAGGCGATTAGAGGCGATTAGAGGCAATTAGAGGCGATTAGAGGCAATTAGAGGCTTGGCGCGCGCGGAGGCAGATCGCCGGTAGGATCGCCTCAATCGCGCACTCGAGTGCCGGGCTCCCACCTAACATGGCAAGTCCGTGCTCAATCTCGCACGGCTCTCCGTAGCACCACACGCCCGGCTCGAGCGCCGTCGCGAGCACCCTCGCCGGCAGGGCCGTGAGCTGTGGAACGTACCGGTACGGCTGTGTGGGCAGGTGGCGCTGGCTAGCCGTGGGCACGAGCCCGTCCGAGTGATGACAGCTCTCATCACGCTCCTCGTGCTCGGTTTCGTCGGTTTCGTCGGTTTCGTCGATTTCGTCGAGACTGCGCGATCCCCGATCTCCGAGCGCCAGATCGCTCGCCAGATCGATGAGGGCGGCCGTAACCACCATCCAAGGCGAGGCGCGCGCCGATGGCACCACGCGCCGCTCGTCCCAGCGCTGAGCGCCCGAGACGGCGCCCCGTGCGCCCCGCCAGCGCCGCGTGATCTGGCAGGGTAGGGCGACGTAGAAGACGTGCGGCTGAGCTCGGAGGCGCCGAGATAGCGATCTCGCGCCCGCAGATGTGAGCTCGTACAGCGCCGTGTCGGTCGTGTGCAGCAGCCGGTGGGTGCCGCGCGCCATGCTGGGCAGATCGCGCGAGCTCAGCCCCCACTGCTCGAGACGCCAGTCCCATACGTACCTGATGAGCGAGGCAATCAGACGTCATCAGGCGCAATCAGCCGTCATCAGCCCATTCAGGCGTCATCTGCCGTCATCTGCCGTCATCAGCCACACACACACGTACTCGCGTACGGTCGCACTCAGCCGTCATCAGCCGTCATCAGCCGTCATCAGCCGTCATCAGCCGTCATCAGCCACACACGTACTCGCGCACGGTCGCGCTCCATCCGAAGACAATCTCGAGGATGTACCCGAGGATGATTACCATTCCAATTGGCCCCCATCCCACAGGCTGTGACGTTGGACGCGCCGTATCGAGCACGCGCTGTGACGTTGGACGCGCCGTATCGAGCACGCGCGTGTCGCCCGGCTCCGCGCACTCCGCCGTGCATGAAGCCGCCGCCCGTCTCGGCGCCGGTACGCTTACCGGTACGCCGCCCAACCAGCTCGTGATCAGAGGCACGCCCGCGAGAGGTGACGCGATGCACACGACGCCACGCACCTGATGAGCGAGGCAATCAGCCGCCATCAGCCGCAATCAGCCGTCATCAGCCGTCATCAGCCGTCATCAGCCGCCATCAGAGGCACGCCCGCGAGAAAGGTGACGCGATGCACACGACGCCACATTACCCAGCATGCACTCGTAGGGTGCCCAGGGAACGCGCCCTCCTGAGCGAGGAGCTCGAGCAAGCACACTGCGCAATTCGAGCCTTGCGAGTGGCAGAGCAAGATGACCTGATGAGGGAGGCAATCAGAGGGGTACTCAGTCGCAATCGATCGCACTCAGTCGCACTCAGTGGCAGAGCAAAGATGACCGGATGCTCCGCGTCCCACTCGAAGAGTAGATGACCGAGGCAATCAGTGGCAATCAGAGGTAATCAGTGGCAAGATGACCGGATGCTCCGCGTCCCACTCGAAGAGTAGATGACCGAGGCAATCAGTGGCAATCAGAGGCAATCAGTGGCAAGATGACCGGATGCTCCGCGTCCCAGCCCGGCAGCATCGCGCCGTGAGAGCTCCCTCGCGCCCAGCGCGCGTGCCCGTGAGCGCGCGCGTGCGCCTCTCCAAAGTCGATCGGGCCGCCCTTGAGTGCGTAGAAGATCTCGCACGCGCGGTCGTGGCAGGAGCTGACCGGCCCGAGCGGCGGCGTCACGACGTGGATCCCGCGCCGTCGCAGCTCGGCAGCACATAGGCTCACGTCACCCATGTTGCCAGGAAGGAGAACGACGGGGCAATCGATCGCACGGTTGATGGCTTTGGTGTCCGGCGTGATGCGAGTGCAGCCAAACCGCGTCCCGAGGCGCAGCAGGGCACAGACAAAGGTGCGGCCGAGTTTCACGGCGTAGCATAGCAGGGCACAGACAAAGGTGCAATAGAGGGTGACGACGTACGCGAAAGCCAGCAAGGACGAACGCTTCGACGCAAAGGCCTGCATCGGGGGCCGACCGCCATCGATCTCTTCACAGTTTGACAAATGTGTATTTTAGCAAAAACAGTTTGGCAATAACAGTTCCGTAGCACCGGTTGACGCGTGTGTCGCGTTAACGTTCACACACATGATTGTCGCGTCTGTTCACATGGATGGCCCCACTGTTTACGCCATCGGCGCGGTCGCCATCGCCTCGGCGACCGCGCACAGGCTGCTCGACGGCTTGCCCAGCTCCGTCGTGCAGCGCGTTCTCGCCCGGTGCGGCGCGCACGGCTCGAATGGCTTCGACGCGCGCATGTGGGTGCACTCCGCTGCGATGGGCATCGGCGCGGCCGTGGCCACCACCGTGGACTCGCTGACTGCGGAGGTCATTGAGCCGGAGCGCTCGTTTCGGTGCATGCCGCCTGCCTCGCAGCTCGCGTGGATGCTCCCGGCCGCCGAGATGGGATACGCGCTGCACGACCTCCGCGACGCCTTGCGCATCGGCAACCCATCTTTCATCGCGCACGGCGCCTTTGTCGGCGGCTTCCTCGCGCTGCTCTTTTGGCTGGACGTGGCGCACCACGTGGGCGCCGCGCTCTCGCTGCACATCAGCAGCATCTTCCTCAACCTGCGCCGCGTCGACTTTGGTCCGCGCGCCAACGCCGCCATCGACATCGCGTTCGGCGTCTCCTTCTTGATCTTGCGGCTGGTGATGCTCCCGGCGCTCTGGCTCATCTTCCTTGTGCGCGGCGCCGCGGAGCCGCGGAACCACTTTGGCGCCTGCATGGCCGGAGGGCGCGTCCTCTACGTAGCCTTCGTAGGCGGGCTCGCTCTGCACGGCCTCAACGTGTACTGGGGGTGGCTGATCTGGGGCAAGCTACACTCCCGCTGGCGCGACAGCGACGGGCTGGGTCGGATGAGGGCTGAGGGGCACTACAAGCAGAGCTGAGATAGTCAAAATTCCGAGGCAGGGATCCCTTTTCTGATACAACAAAATTGAATCACTAAAAACACATTGATCTGTTTCTCTGTCGGGTACCCTGTCTCGGACTCGCTCGAGACGGCTCGCTGGTCGCTCGATCCACGCTCGATCGGATCCCTACAGACATAGAGCTCATCTGTGCTCGTCCACGTGGCCCGTTATGCCTTACAATTGTTTGGAACATTGCAAGGAAGAGATCTATCAGAAACAACACATAAACAACACATCGACGTCGATACCAAACCACCCATCGTGGGCGGGGCGCGCGTGCGCTGCGCGCGCTGGCGCGTCCGCATCCCCCCATGCTCGAATTAACAAGGCCGTTGGGCCCCCTAAATGCACCAGCATCCAGCTAACCTGGTACGGGCCGGAGAGGGAGTACTCAGCTTGTATTGCTGCTTTCGGCTCGACGTCATTCACAGGTCGGCGAACTCTTCTTCATAGGCGAGCATCGGGCTATTGGCCCCCACTTCGGTCGAGGTCGCCGAGGCTCACGCGTGAATGCGCGCCGCGCTCTGGCTCGTGGCCACGTTCGGCTCCGTCAGCTGCATTCAACCAACACCGCTCTGCGCTCGCCCTACCTCGCTGCACGCTGCTTTGCCTGCCTTGCGTGAAGTAGTCTCCCGGCCGCTTGCGCGTGCAGGGCGAATCATGTCAAAGGCGCTGCCGGAGATCGAAGTGACAGCCATGGCGAAGGAGGATGCGGACCGGACGCATGGTGTGAGCAGGTGGTCTACGTGGGGCTGCGGCGTGTCCAAGTTCGACTGTAAGTCTACCGGCAGGGATCGGACCCTCCCCGCTCGATGCCAACGTGCTTTGGGCTGACACCGACATGAATCGCGTGCGTGCGGCAGGGGAGTATAGCGGCACCGAGACCGCATATATCCTCAAGGGCAAGGTGCTCGTCACGCCCACAGGCGAGTGGGCTTCGTGCATGCCGACCACTGTGAAAGCTGGCGACCTTGTCGTCTTCCCTGACGGCATGACATGCATTTGGGAGGTGACGGAGCCGATCGAGAAGCACTACAACTTCTCATGAAGAGTGGGCAACCAGAGGCCGGAACCAGTGGCTCCCGCCCTCGTGCTCAGCCGTTCGCGAGACGAATATTCGGAAAAGAGACTATCTCACACTAGGACCGCCAGGAGCCGACCGACATGGGAGCCGAGCTCGAAAGCTCGTGCTGTGCCAAGAGGGGTGTGCATGAGAAAGTCTTTAGTGGACGTTCATCTTCAAATCGTAAAGTGCTCGCTTATATTTTGCGGCCGGCTCATCACGGGGAGCTGCACGCGTCGATTCCTGGAATGCGACGTATCACGATGCGACGGCCGCTGCGCGGCACCACCTTGATGAGCGCGTTGCTACTGGTCGTAGGCGGCTTCCACCAGCCGCTCGACGGGAGCGTTGTGCGCCGCAGCCGGCCCAGCACGCTCAGCAGCCCAGCCGTTGCACGAAGCTCCGTGCTGCGCCTCGACACTGACGAGGACGCCACCGAGGAGGTCGATGCGGACCTCATCGATGCGGACCTCAACTGGCTGCACACGCGGCTGCAGGTTGCTCTGGAGCGGGAGGATTACACAGAGGCGCTCAACTTGCGCGATCGCATCCGGCGCTGTGCGGACCTCAACAACGGTGCCGGCATCGCCACCGAGGCGGCGTGGACCAACCTCGGCGTGCCCGACTGGCTGGCCGACCGGCTGGAGCGACTCAGCTTGCCGTTGCCAACGCGTGTGCAGCTGCACGCGCTCAGGGCGGCCGAACGCGGCGACGATGCCGCCATCTGCGCGCCCACCGGCAGCGGCAAGACCTTGTCATACGTGCTGCCTCTGCTCACGCAGCTGTCTGAGGACTTGTTGTCCGAGGACTTGTCCAACTATTTGGCCAACTTTCTCGACGGCGGGCGGCAGGCCGCGAACGTGAAGGGCACGCAACGCCGCCGCGCGGCTGCCCAGAACGTTGCCGATGGCGTGACCGACACAGCAGTGCCCACGCCTGCCGTGCTGATCGTCGTGCCGACACGCGAGGTGAGACGGCATGCATCGGAGTGCCTCTCTGAGTGCCTCGGAGTGCCTTTCTGAGTGCCTTTTTTCTTCTTATTTCTCCGCAGCTCGGTGTTCAAGTGTCGATGCTGTGCTATCGCTTGCTCGGTGGAGGCACCACGAACCCGACGCTACAGCCGTACACGTACCCATCACGCTACGCGCCCGGGGGCAAGGCGAACATGTTCTCGTACAAGGGACCACGTCACGTTAAGGTAGCTGGGTTGTGGGATGAGCAAGGGCTGACGGCGGGCTCGGCGCCTGACGGCACTCTCGATCCCGACCTACTTAAGGTAATTGCCTCGGATTGCCCATGATTGCACTCTCGATCCCGACCTACTCAAGGTAATTGCCTCGGATTGCCCATGATTGCCCATGAGTGCGTCATTCATTGAATCGTGGGCACGCCTGAGTTCCATGATGACCACAAACGACCGCTGATTCGCTCAACCCATATTGCCATATTAGGGTGTGCCTCTAATTGCCTCTGATTGCCTCTAATCGTCTCTAATCGTCTCTAATTGCCGTATTAGGGCGTGCACATCATCGTGGGCACGCCTGAATTCCTCTCTCGCGTCGCCGTGGGCGGCAAGTTGCAGCTGCAGAACGTGCGCAACATGGTGATCGACGAGGCGGACATGTGCTTGACGGAGGCGTCGCAGTCGGAGGCGATGAGCGTACTGCTCCGCCGAATGGCCGAAGCACGTAGGGCCATGAACATGCCGCCGCCGCAGACCCTCCTAGTGGGGGCTTCGCTCTCGCCGCAGATTGTACGCCGCGCGGTAGAAGACGGCTGGGTGCGCTCTTGACTGCTATGGATGGTTATTGATTGCTATGGATGGTTATTGATTGATATGGATGGCTCTTGATTGCTATGATTGGCTATTGATTGCTATGGATGGATATTGCGATGCTCGCATGCATCCGGTGCTCTGATTGCGACTGATGGTGCCTCTGATGCTCGCATGCATCAGGTGCGCGCGCCGGCGCTCGTGAGTGAGTATGGATGGACGGATGTGGGATTGGAAGCTGTGGAATCGCTGGCCACGACTGCGGCGGGCACCAAGGCGGTGGTCTCAGCGCAGCGAGTGCCTGCAGGCGCGACGCATGAGTACGTCGTCACGATGCCCAGACTGAGTGCACCCTGATTGTCTGCTGATTGGCCTCTGACTGTTGAGTGTTGTTCTTCCTTGATTGCCCTTTGGATGCAGGTACGTCGTGACGGAGCCCAAACTTGCGGTCGCGACCCTCTGCCGCATCCTACGCGAGCGATTCGAATCAGGTGCGCACTCATTGCCGCTCTCATTGCCCTCATTGCCCCTCATTGCCCCTCAATGACCCTCAGTGCCCCTCTTATTGCCACAAATGCAGTCAACTCGGAGACCGAGCCACCGCGCGTCGTCGTCTTCGCGCCTTCGGCCAATGCCGCCGTCGAGCTCGCCTCGAGATTGCAGGGTGCCATATTTGGAACGGTCACCGGCGACGGTTCTGCTGGGCTGTGGGGTTTGAGCGTGCTCCTCCCCTCTGCCGAGAGTCGACTGCAAGCGACCCTCAATAACGACACGAATACGCTCTCTGTCCTCGAGTCCTCGCTGCGCGTGATGGAGATGTTTGCATGTAATCGGACCTCCGTCCTTGTCACCACCGCAGCGGCGACCCGCGGGCTCGACTTCCCACAGGTGACTTGACTTGACTTGACTTGACTTGACCTGACTTGACCTGACTTGACTTGACTTGACTTGACTTGACCCGCGGGCTCGACTTCCCACAGGTGACCACTGATGACCACTGATGACCACTGATGACCCCTGATGACCCCTGATGACCCCTGATGACCGCGGGCTTGACTTCCCACAGGTGACCGACGTCCTCAATTTGGGCATCGTGGGCAGCGCTGCGGACTACGTGCATCGTGCTGGCCGGGTCGGTCGGGTAGGGCTTGCCCGCGCCAACTGATGACCTCAGATGACCTCAGATGACCTCAGATGACCTCTGATGACCTCTGATGACCTCTGATGGCCTCTGATGACCTCTGATGACCTCTGATGACCTCTGATGACCACTGATGGCGCTCCTCATCAGGTGGGGCAGCTCGCCCGTGGCAAAGTGCTGTCGGTCCTCTGCGCGGCCGAGGTGATCCTCCCCTGATGGCCTCTGATTTCAATCTGAGGCCTACGATGGCCACCGATGGCCACAGATGGCCACTGATGACCTCTGATGGCGCTCCTCATCAGGTTGATGAGCTCCTCGCTTTGGGGCGCGAGCTCAAGTTCTCGCCAAAAGCCCGAGATCCCCCCGAGATCACGTCCCTGAGCGACGTGGTCAAGTTGAGCGATGACGAGGAGAAGCCGATTCGGTCCGGCTATCAGAACGAGGCGGCCGTGCAGGTGCTCGCGGATCTCTTCAACCTGATGGACACGGCCGAACCCGACTTTGATGTCGGCGGGGAGCAGCTCTGAAGACCTCGAGACCAACTGGATTGAGAGACGAGAGGCAGGGGTGCTGCAGGGGGGGGGGGTCCACCTCTCCGGTGGGTGCCGATGCGTGAGGAGCAGTTGTACGGAAGCCATGGAGCATGGTGTGAAGCCATGCTTGGTG
The DNA here is from genome assembly GCA_002887195.1 of Chrysochromulina parva. Taxonomy (NCBI): domain Eukaryota; phylum Haptophyta; order Prymnesiales; family Chrysochromulinaceae; genus Chrysochromulina; species Chrysochromulina parva. Next base: position 10,979 of record PJAB01001414.1, read on the forward strand.
TGAAGCCATGGTATGAAGCCATGGAGCATGGTGGTGGTGCTGGAGGTGGAAAGACAAAGGAGCAGTGTGTGTCTCGTGACTCCCGGTCCTTGGGTCGAGGCCGCGAGCGGCGAGGTTGTTCCTGTTGATCGGATGTCGTGTCAGTTAATACGATACTAAGCGTTAACTAATCCAATGTCATGTCCAATGTGTAACGAGTTACCGAACCGAAGCGCGAAGGGTCGGAAAGTTATATAATAACGTAGGGTCCCTTTCAGGCTCCATTTGTAATTTACCTCGTTGTCCCTTGTCCGTGTTTACGTTTTTCGTTTCGATAGACGATTCACGATAGGTACCGAACGGATCTGATTGAAGCCGGCAAGAGTGGGTGCCCGCGACGACGCTATCCAAGGAGGCCGGCACGAAGAGGAGAACGCGCCGCGCCGCCGGGCGCGAACGGGTTGGTGGCCCCATGTGGCGCCGTCGCCGCCCCCGCGGGGAGAGTACCGGTAGCGTCCGCGGCCGATCCCGCCATTCGATAGCGAGCGTCCGTTCGCCACACCTGATGATGAGGGACGCAATCAGACGCCATCAGACGCAATCAGACGCAATCAGACGCAAGCACAGGTCGTGATCAAGGTTCCGTCAGCCTTCCGCACCATATGGCCGGCGGCATTCACAGTCTCCTCCCCCCTTGGCCACGGGGTGTGAGCTTTGGGTAGGGGCGGCGGCAGCGGCGGCGCGTTCGGGTTGGGGCCGCCGAGTGCCTGCACGGCCGCCGCCACGTGTGCTTCGGTCAGTCCGACCCGATCGTCCGTGCGCACCTGATGAGCGAGGCCATCAGACGCTTGATGAGCGAGGCCATCAGACGCTTGATGAGCGAGGCCATCAGACGCTTGATGAGCGAGGCCATCAGGCCCAATCAAACAGGCACTCCGGTGGTATCCTCATCTGTTGGAAGGCCATCAGCATGCAATCAGACACACACATGGCGCTGCGGTGGTATAATCTGTTGGAAGGCCATCAGCATGCCATCAGACACACACATGGCACTCAAGTGGTATCCTCATCTGTTGGAAGGCCATCAGCATGCAATCAGACACACATGGCGCTGCGGTGGTATAATCTGTTGGAAGGCCGGTGGCGGCCCAATTTGTCTCAGATCCAGGTCATCCAACGCCACCCAGCCGCGGGCACACAGGTGCGGGAACGCTTTGACCCAGCTCGCAATCTCCATCGCGCGCCGCATCGGGCCGCTTCCCGGATCACCCGCCGTCACGGTGCATGCAATGAAGGCCGGTATTCCCCAGTTTCGTAGGGCCTCGTTGACCTGCTGGCGGCCAGCGGGGGTCGCTTGCCAAAAGGAGGACAGCACGATGGCCGCGCCTGTCTGCTCGACAATCTGTCGCAGGCTCATCATGCTGCGCGGCAGGAAGAAGTGCGCATTCGTCGTCGGGTGCAGCACGCCGTCCACGTCGAGGAAGATGATCCTTCCGTTGAGCGAAGGCTGAGCGCTGCTCGAGGCGGCGGCGCCGGCGACGGAGGCCGAGGCTGCTGAGGCTGCGGCGGTGCTGGGCGTACCAGTTGCTGCTGAAGTGGGCGGCGGCCCTTTGCCTTGCTCCGCAAGAGCAAGGGCTGCCGCTTTCTCCTCGGCAGCAGCTGCATGCAGCTGGGCGAACTGCGGCTGGTAATATGCGGCCACTTGCGGCCGAAGCTGTTGCGACTGCAACTGCGGCGATTGCAAACGCGCATTGCGCAGCGCCTCGTTGACCTGCTGCTGCACAGCGCCTCGAGGCGTGAACGAGTTGAACGAGCACCTCGGCGGCATTGTTTCGACAGCGTCTCGTCGCGTTCCGCGTGCCGTCGGAGTCGAGGATAAATGGGAGAATCGAGGTAAATGGGGTCCAAAAAGTCGTGACGTTTCATTCATGGCCACACCGGGCACAACATGTGCGTGGCAGTGTTTTGCGTGGTAGTGGCTGGTCGGTACCTTGTGTGTCGATTCAACTGACCCTTTCTCAACATGTGCACAACTCAAAAGGGGTGTGAAGTGTAGTCTCGAAAGGGACGAATGCTTACATGTAGCTGCAGGGCTTGGCTTCCGCAGTCTCGAGGTCAACAGAGTCATCTCAGCGGAGGTCATTCGAGGTCATCAGAGGTCATTAGCTAGGGCTTGGCTTCCACAGTCTCGAGCCTCGAGAACTTCGGCATGCTCCTGCTGGCTCCATGGCTGTCTCTCATCCTCCGAGCCGTGCATGCATTCGTGCCTCTCCTCGAGGGCTGCTCGATGCCAGGCGGCCCTCCCCTCTGTGTACCCATCGCCTGTTCTCGGACATGCTCCCGCACCTCTCTCAAGATTCGAATCGCTGTCTGTTTGCTGATGGCGATGCTCGAGAGCTCGGCGTCGTCGTGGGCATCCTCGTCCAGGGCACCCTCGTCGGTATGGGCGCCGTCGTGGGCACCAACTGCGGGATCCTCACGAGATGACGATCTCGCCATGGATCTCGCCTCGATCTCGATGGCAGAGCTCGTCATCTCGCCAATCTCGGAATGCGAGCTCGAGGCTCGAGCGGGCGGTGCCCACGACGGCGCTCCGACTCGCCACCGAATCAGGCAGCCGCGCCTCGTGTGCCGACGTACGCTGAGGAGAGCGATGACGCCCGCAATCAGGACGAGTGTGCCCAATGCGGCGCTCCGTATGACGGGCACGGCTGGGCCCGAGGGTGGCGACGGCGGGGACGGGGGCGGGAACGAGGGAGGAGGCGACGGCGGTGGGAGAGGCGGCAGCGGTGGATGAGGCGGCAGCGATGGCAATGGAGGCGGCGACGCCGGGTCGGGTGGCGGCGGCGACGACGGTGGGCCGGGCGGTGCTCTAGGCGGACATTGCGGAGGTGTGAACGGCGGAGGTGTGGACGGCGGACATGGTGGAGAGGGAGGCGGCGGCGAGGTCGGAGGCGGCGACGGTGACGGCGGCGGCCATGGCGGCTCCAATGCCCCGTCGATTTGCATGTTACTCAATGTCGCCGTCGCGTTCTCCACAACTGTGGGGAAGAGGTGGAGGGCGCCGTGCTGATCACTTGCATGCGCAGGGTCTCACTCAAGGCCGCGGTCGCGCTCGGCACACCGCCGCGAGGGTACGCGTGATTGCAGCCTCTATCAAGCCAGTCCATGTTCGAACTTCCCCACAGGCTCGCCACCAGCACCATCCCATGCTCGAGTGCCGTCTTCACATCTGAGGAGGGGCGCACGCAGAGACGCACGCAAAAGCTCATCAGAGGCTCAAGCTGGCAGGCTTCACACCGGCAGTATTCATCATAGTATGCGCTCTCTTCACACCGGCGATCGCGGAGGCAGGCACACTGCCCCGCCCGTTCTTGGCTCGCCAAACATCCCAGAGTCGGTGGACGGCGGCACCCTGCTCCACATCGATGGCCATGCGCCCCTGTGGGTCAAAGGAGGCCCTCATCCGGAACGGTCGGCTGCTATCCACATTAGGAGATCCGATGCCAAACAGGCCGTTGTGGTCGGGCGGGCCCCAGTGCGTGCCGCAACCCCACTGGTTGCACGTGCCGTCGGAAGCTTGGCCTCTCTGCGTGTGCAGCGTCGCTTTGAGCGCCTTGATGTTCCCCTCCATCAAGTCGATCTCGAGGCACGGGGGGTTCGTGTTGATATCGCAGTAGCGACTGCCTGA
>PJAB01001415.1:0-14646 GCA_002887195.1 Chrysochromulina parva
GTGCTTCGGATCCTCCCACGTCTGCGGGAAGGCGCCGTAGTTGAAGCACATGTCGCCGTGCTTGTACTCGCGAAGCTTGCCGTTCTTCACGTCCTGCTTGATTGGGTTGAAGGCCTCGCCCGTCGCGATCTCGAACTTGGCGCGCGAGAACTTTGGGATCTCGGTGATCATGTGCAAGTGCCCGTCCGAGCTGAAGAGCGGGATGTCGTGCCACGGAGAGATCTGCTTCAGCTGGCCGGCGTCGTTGTAGTGGAAGTGCACGCGGAAGTCGAGCGAGTTGGGTTGGCCGGAGGTCGCGGTCGTCAGGTGTTTGATGTCGAAGGCGGACGAGAGCTTGTTCATGATCTTCTGGAAGCGCGAGGTGTACGCCATGCCCTTGGTCGAGAGCACTCCACTCTCCGAGTGAGCGAGCGTGTACCAAGCGAGGAAGTCGTCGAAGCCAATCGAGCCTTGGCGGGTTACGTCCATCGCCTTGAAGGCCAGCGTGAGCTCCGCATCCGTGAGTGGCTCGCCGAGCACCTGGTGGAGCTGGCCGAGCTGGTCGCGGTCGATGCGGCCGTCGCCGGTGTCGTCGGCGATCGAGAACACCTGGCGCAGCACAGACACGTCCTCGGCGGGCACACCCTCGTGCGGCGACGTCAGGTTCACGCCGCGCGCGAGGGCCTTGCGCTTGAGCCGGTCGATCTCGGCGAGCAGCGCCGGCACCTCCGTCTCGGCCTCGTAGAACGAATTGCGCGTGTACGCACGCTGGACACCGCTGTTTTGCACTGGCAACGTCACATCCGAGAGCGGCAAGACGTGCGGCGCCGCCGGCGGCGCGCTGGGCATCCCGCTGGGCATCCCGCGTGCCGGCACTGCGCCTGCGCCAAGTTGTGTGCGCATGGTGACGGTCGATTCACCATACTGTCGTGAGACGGAGATGTCGATCGGCGGGGCGCCAGCCGGCACGAGCGCTTGGCGCGCAAGCGCCTGCTGAAGGAGGATGAGCTGCTCGTCCATGACTGCAAATCAACTGTGAGACAAAGGAGACGCGAACGAGCGGGGTCAGGCGGTCAGAGGTAATTGGGCATAGAGCGAGCGGGGCTCGCCGCGGCTGCGGGTGCGTCCGCGTCGGGGAGGATCTTGCATTTCACGACTTGTATCTCCGCGGAATCGCCAGAAGGAAGTCAAGACAAGGCAAGCAGAAAAGCGGATGAGGAGCGAGCTGGGCGCTTCAAATGAGCCACGCGTCTTGACCCCATCTTTGGCCTTTCTTCTGGCACTGGGCCCGTCTTCTCTCCGTCCTCCAAGTTTGGCGTGAACAAACTCACCGGAAGAGCAACTCGCCCTCGACCCCCCTCTCAACGCGGCGGAGCCGACAATCTTCGAGCGCAGACCCAGCGGTGCTCATGCTCAACGAGCGCGCTCAGATCGTGCTTTCCGTGCAGCCGCTCAATGGCGAGGATGACCGGCGGCTGGTGACCGATGCCCTCCTGCGGCTCGAGGGCGTGCGAACGGCCCATGTCGATATCCCGCGAGGGGTGGTGCGCGTGGATGGGGCGGCGAGCGACGTGGAACTGATTGCGACGATGGAGGCGCTGGGTAAGCGCGCGGCGGTCGTGACGCACACCCGGGGCGTGAAGGTTAACCCTCCGCAATCGGGCGGCATGCTGCGCGTCCAGCTCTTCATGAAACTTCTCGGGCGGCAAGCAAATTGCTGCGCATAGACATCGAACTCCCCTGCGCATGTGGTGGCGGAGGCGAGAACCACCCTGAGCGCGCGTGACACACGTACTACCCCCCCCCCCCACCGATTCTTCCTCGCGTGCATCCCCGAGAGAGTGACTGAGGGAGGATGGACAGAGAGAGGGTCAATGAGCCAAATGCAAACTTGCTGCAAATAAGAGACATCGAGAGTGACCGTGTGTATGTGCATGAAAATCACTGTAGCTTTGAAGTAGAGTGTTATGCCGGCCGGCAGTGCACACCTGCCTCGAGAAGGCGCAGCGCGCTGTTCGCGCCCATCCCCCGTGCCAAGCCCGCAAGACGGCCGGGCAAGAGCCCGTGCGCCAAGCGATTCGCCGTGCGCCGTCCGCGTTCGTACGTCCGCGGTGCGCGGGGTGGTGGCCTCCGTGACAACTCCGGAAGCAAGCAAGCTAATTTTGCTTGTTTGCTTGTGGCTCCGGGTGCCGCCGCCGTGTCCGGGCTACCGGCGGGGCCGAGCTCGCTTGCCCGCTGCCTCTCTCACACCGCAGCCTGGCTCAGCCCGAGCAACACAGAGAGAACGCACGCACAGAGGTACACGCGCGTGGCACATGCCCTAGCGCTCGACCACCCACGCGCGCATCACCCCGCCATGCCTCGTGCGCCTCCTAATCGACGCCCGACGGGAATCATTGCGACTCCGCCTTGCCAGTGCCACTCACTTGTTGATAGCCTTCTCGAGCTTCTCCATGAACTGTTCGTCGTGCATCTCGCCGAGCTCGTCGAGATAGTACTTATTGCCCTTCGCCTCGAAAGTCGCAAATGGATGATAGCCGAGCGGCCGCGTGATGTCGGCCCATGCGACCTCGGTCGTCGTGGATCCGCCTGTGAGCGTCGGCGTCTCGATGATCATCGCCTCCTTGCCCGGTATGGACGTGATGGTCAAGACGTAGGTGGAGGTTGCCCAGGTCAGCGCGCCCGTCGTGCCACCACCAAACGAGAGCAGCAGCATGCTCATAGCCACACCTTTGCCGCTTGCACCCGACGCAGCTGTGATGTACTGCAGGAGTGGGACTGTGGCACGGACACAGAGGGCCAATGAGCGGCAAAACTCTGCGCTAACACGGCGCAAGGGCAGGCCTACCTGAAGCAACTGCAAAACCGAGATTGGCGATCGAAGCAAGCTTCAGGGTTTTGACTATCTTGTTCTTGGCGCCCTCGAACATGAGCTTTGGTTTGGGATCATCCACGGGTGCTGCCGCGCCCTTATTGGATTTTGTGCTGCACGAGCGGCTGCCCCAGGCTAAAGTTGGCCGCAAAGCTGCCAGTGGGGGAAGTTGCGAGGCGCAAGGTAGCCGTGCAGCGCAGCGGAGTGCCGAGGGGGCGAGGACTGAGGCTCGCCGTAACATCGACATTCGGGCTTCGGAGCTCAATGGCTGATGAGGGAAAGTTTAGTCAATTGGCGGGACCGCTAGAGATTTTTGTCTTTGATACAACACTTGGCTTAGACAAGACTTGGCGCTCTGGCCGGCAGCCCGGCACACATCTGTCGACGAATTTCCAGGAGAATCACAGTGCGCGAGGCCTCGGAGTAAGAGCGCGCCGTCGAAAGCAGAAAGCGCGAGTCGTGCTCGTGCGCAGCGTGAGCTTGCGCGCCAGCAGTAGGTAGCTCAGTCGCCACCGGCGATGCCTAGCCTTGCGGATCGAGCTGCTGCCACCGCCGACTTTGGCGGCTGCGGTTTGGCTGTCGCTGATCGGCGCACTTGGCGCGGTTTCTCGATGGAGTGTCGTGGCTCCTGTCGCATCCGCAGGTGCAGGGAACGAAGCAAATGAAGACACTCGGTTAGCCGTCGATTTTGTAGGTGACGAACGCCAGTAGCTGTCCAGATCGTCATCAAGGCTTGAGACTGTGTTTTGACGAGGCTCAGCAAGCCCAAATTCTGAAGGCGTCTCTGACTCCGCCGCGGCCTCTTCGGCCAATCGATGCAAATCGAGCCCGAGCGTCCGCGCCTTATCCATCACAGAGTCGTCGAGCGTCGCTTGCGCAGCCAGCTTCCTCTTTATGAAGGCTGAGATCACGTCCTTCTCGCTCTTTGGCTTCGCGACCTTGCCAGTGCTGACGGTCCTGCGATGTGTCGGCAGCGGAGGCGGTGGCTTTGCGGCATCTGCTGCGAAACGTGCGGCCCTAGCCTGCGCACGTGCGCGCTGCTCGTCCAGGTCATGTCCGTCCGCCCCAGCGAGCGTCATGCGGCCCGCCCCTCGCATTAGAAAATGCTTTTGCAGTTCACGTGCCACGTCTCAAACTTCTTATGCGGTTAAAAGTGTGTCCCGGCTACCACGGTGTCAAACTTTCCGTGTCAAAATTCCTCAAGGAGCTCGCGTCACGAGCTGTGTGCTTCGCGAGAGAATGCTGGACGATCGGCGCGGGCCTTCGGGTATCTTCATGTTGGCTGGCGCAGCCACTGCGGCGGTGCTCGTGGTCGCGTGGCGCCGGCGGCGCACGCAAAAGATGTCGCACGCAGAGCCCGGAGAGCTGATAATCGACACACCAACACCAGCATCAGCGTCATCCGATATTACACTTGAGCAGACCACAGGTTATCCATTCATCTCGCAGGACACCTGGATCCCGCTCGCAAGTGTGTTCATCAACAAAGTCCCGCATCCATCACAGCGCCAATCCATCTTCAGCGTGATCGACGGCTCAGCTTGCGCAGCTCCACGCATCTTCTTTGTGCGCACCGACCTCCTGTTTGATGTGATTGACCTCCTGCTGGCGCATCCTACACAATTCATTCTCATCACAGCTTCTAACGACGATCATTGCCCACCGTATCTTTACTATCCATGCTCAAACATGCAGCACATTCGAGCAGCCGACGCCTTGCTCGACGCACCTAATTTGCTGTGCTGGTTCGCAAAGAATCCATGCATCGTGGCACCCAAGCTACGCCCGCTCCCACTAGGACCGAAGTGGCCCCGACGGAGGCCGGGCCGCGAGTCCACTGCATTTCGTTCCGATAAGACGGCGCACCTGGAACTCTTCCGTGCACTGTGCGAGACGTCCCCAAGCTCTCGGTTCCGTGAGGGCCGATCGGCCAAATCGGGATGGCTTTACTCGAACTTTAAGCAGACCACCAAGAAATCGTTCTATCAGCCGCACCGCAACGTGCGCGTCACTTGCAAGGCAGCCCTGCTGGCAAACGGCTTCGAGATGTCCGAGATTACTGACTTCGAGTCCTACATGCGCGCGCTCGCGGACCACAAGTTCTGCGTGGCGCCTCCCGGGCGGGGCATCGACACGCACCGCTGCTGGGAAGCACTCATGGTGGGCACGATCCCAATCTTACTGCACACCCCCCTCGACTCTATGTTCGACGGGCTGCCGGTGGTCTTCACGGACGACTACGCGACGGTCACCAAGGAGTGGCTGGCCGCGCGCTATGAGGAGTTCCAAGAACGACCTGACGAAACCTTTGATTGGGCCAGGCTGCACGCGGATCACTGGGTCAAGAGCATTCAACAGGAGGCCAGCAGTCAGCGCGAGGCGAAGCGCCGCACGATGTGAGAAAACTCTGTGATAAAAACGGTGTGTTTCTCAGACTCAGTTATATCTTTGACAACTCGAGAGTCGCCATTTAGGCGTTTAAATTATATTTCGCCGGGTCATCTCTCGATCAGTCGCGATCACCCCAGCGGCCCGGCCAGCGGCAGCGCCCCCCCTCGACCGACATCATCTTCGGGCGGCTCAGATCCCTGGCGCCTGCTGGTGCCCCGCGACCCTCTTCGGGCGATGGCGAGTGGGCGAGGCACTCGTCCGTACCTTTGCTGTCGAAGCTGCGGCCGCACGAGGCTTGGTTGGCGACTTCGCAAGGGCCGGGACGACGGCGAGCATTGCTTGGGCTGCCGCGGCCTCCTTCTTGTCCTCGAAGACCGCCGGAGGCAATCCGGCGCCACTCAGAAGCCCAAGATGGCGAAGGTTGCTGGTGACGTACGTCGATTGCACGAGGAGCACGAAGGCGGCGCACCCTGCGTACGAGACGAGCGTGACGACTCGCCGTACATGGCCAAACAGGCACGGTTGGCCGCTGGCACACGTGGCGAGCGTGCGAAACTGAGTGGGTGCTGCAGATACTGCACAGCTGGCGAGCATCACGGGCATGTTGATGAACAGCACCACCAACACGACGACACGCTGACCCTTGCGCACCACGACGGAGTCGGCGATGGCACTGGGCACGAGCGAACGGAGCACGAACAGGCTTTCGTTGAAGCCTGTCAAGAAGCCGCTCGCGACAACCGCAACGAGAGGCGTGTGATGCTGAACAAAGTGGAGCCACTCGTCAGGCACCCATGCATGCAGCAGCAGCAACGGCAGCAGCAGGGCCGCGCTCGCCATGTGATGTTGCCACACCTCGTCGGGGTGCCAAGTGTACAGTGTCACGATGCCCGTGTACTTTGCCACCATGGACTCCACCACATACTGTAAGGTGAAGGCCGGGATCGCTCGTGCAGCAATGCGCGCCGTGTCGTCGTCGATCGGATTCGCCCACGGCATGGTGAAGATGCGCAGGCCAATGGCAACGAAGCAAGAGTAGGAGACCCCGGAAAGAAGCAATACAGGCACCGGTGCGCGGCGTGCGGCCTGCCGCGGCGGCTTGTTTGGCGGCGGCATCTAGCTAGTTGGCCTTCTTGTGTACGAGGCGGCTTCGGCGACACGTTTCAGTCCAGGGCTCCCATGCGGTTTCGTGAAAGCCGCGACCCGCCTTTTCGGTAACGGCGGCAATGAAGAAGACCCCTCCACACCGTGCCGGTTCGTGTGGAAAGCGCTCTTTCTCTCCCATCCAAACCCGAAGGTGCCTGTCAAATCCAAGCACATGCGCGCAAATGCGGACCAGGGCACTAGAAAGCTGGGCGCCTGGTCGTGAGGGCAAATCAAACGACGGAACGGAAGAATGCAGCGCTTCGCAATTCTGGCTGCCGCTGGCGCCGCGACGCTCGCTGCCATCGCTGCCTTCACCTACCGTCGCCGGTCCGAAGGCGACGAGGTCGTTGTCCCAACGACCATGAAAGCGGTTGTCGTACGAGGCGGCGAGTGCGTGGTCATATCAGACTGGCCAACGCCGACCCCTGCTGCCGGTGAAATTCTTGTACGCGTGGTGTCGACTGCAGTCAACCGCCTCGACTTGCTACAGCGGCTCGGCAAGGCACCCGTTCCCGAGGGTGTCACAGAGGTGCTGGGTCTCGAGTGCGCAGGCACGGTGGTGAGGCTTGGCGAGGGCGTGCGCGCCTTTGCCATCGGCGACGAGGTGCTCGCACTGGTCTCTGGCGGTGGCTACTCCGAATATGTCGCCTTGCCTGCCGAGACGGCGATGCGTAAGCCGACCGCGCTCTCGTGGGAGGAGGCAGGATCCATTCCAGAGGCATGGCTGACGGCCTTCAAGCTCGTGCACGTCGTCGGTGGCGTACGGCCTCAGGAAAAGGTGCTGATCCACGCGGCTGCCAGCGGCGTCGGCGTGGCGGCGATCCAGCTCGCGAAGGACGCAGGCGCCATCTCCTTCGTGACCGTCGGCTCGAAGGAGAAGCTCCAAGCGTGCGTGGACCGCTTGGGCGCGGCGGACGGTGCTGTGCGCCACGACGGCGCGTGGATCGAGAAGCTCCAGGCGAGCCCACTCTTCAACGGGTCCGTCCACGTCGTCCTCGATCCGGTCGCCTCGAGCTACGCCGAGCAGAACCTGGCGGCGCTCGCAATCGATGGCCGTTGGGTGCTCTACTCGGCGCTCTCTGGCCCTGGGCTGCCGGAAGCTGTCGGCAAGACCTTTTTTGGGAGCATGGCCAGGAAGCGCCTCTCGCTGCTCGCGACGACGCTGCGCACGCGGCCGCTCGCGTTCAAGGAGGCACTCGTGGAGCGCTTTGCGCGCGAGGTGCTGCCCAAGTTGGCTACGGGCCGGCTCGAGCACATCATCGATCGCGTCTTTGTGGGGTTGGAGCAGGCGCAGGCCGCCCACGAGTACATGGAATCGAATGCGAACGTCGGGAAGATCGTGCTCAAGCTTGCGTGAAGGCTGAACCTCCAACGCGCAGGTGGGGCTGCACAGGAGGGGCTGCTCAGGAGAGGGTTTAAATATAAATTCCACTCTTAGAAACCAAGCTGCTACTATCCCCGGACTTGCTCAACACGGCGCCATGCCGTCTTTCATTAAGAAGCGCCCAAAACGGCGCCGTGAAGTGTGCGAAAGCGTCCACTCTCGTCCGGCGAGGAAGACGACCCGGTGTGTTGGCGCAGCCGGAGGGGCGAGAACTCAATCGCCATGAGCATGACCACCACGAACAGCACGGCGGGCCTGATGCTTCGGTGCACAAACGGCTGCTTGATGTATCCAGCAGCGGTCTCCGACGGCATGTGCTCCGACGGTGGCCCGGGCGCCGAGTATGCACAGTGCCTCATCGGCGATGACTGCAATGACTGCGGGCCTCGCTATGTCCCTGCGCCGCCGCCGCCGCCTCCCCAGATCATCAGGTGCACGAACACGTGCTCATACTATCCGGCAGCGAGCTCCGATGGCACGTGCTCCGACGGTGGCCCGGGCTCCGTTTTTGCGCAGTGCCGTCTCGGCGAGGATTGCAATGACTGCGGCCCTCGCCTTGTGCCGGCGCCGATGCCGCCGGCAGCGCCCGGCACGAACATGACCGGCCTGTGCGACAACTCCTGCTACTACTCAACCGACGTCTTCTGTGACGACGGCGGCGTGAACGCCGATAATGACGTGTGCGACCTCGGCACCGACTGTGACGATTGTGGCGTGCGCTTCCAGCCGCCGATGCCGCCGGTGGCACCCTCGCCTAGGTCTCCGCCGCCGTCTCGACCACCGTCTCCACCACCGTCGCCCAAGAGCCCACCACCCGCTTGGCCGCCGCCTCCGTCGCCCTCGCCGCCGCCTCCGTCGCCCTCGCCGCCGCCGCCCTCGCCGCCGCCGCCCTCGCCGCCGCCACCGCCGCCGCAAGTGCCACGAGAATTTTGGGGTCCGTCCTCGCCACCTGCGCCCCCGCCGCCGTCGCCGTCGCCGCCGCCGCCGTCTGCGCCGCCGCCGCCTCCGGCAGTGCCGCCCAGGCCGCCACGGTGGCCCGGGACCAACAGCTCCACGCCCATGCCACCGGCCCCACCGCCCTACATCGACCGGCACTGCGCTGCTGGGCACTTGTGGAACGAGGCCTCTCGCCAGTGCGCGCCGTGCCGAGAGGGCACCTACAACGGCCTCGCTGGGTCGAATCGCACCGAGTGCGCCGAGTGCCCGGCAGGCCAGTACGCGCCGCTCGCGGGCTTGCACCAGTGCGAGCGCTGCCCAGTCGGGAGCTTCGCTTCGGAGAGCGGCCAGCGTGCATGCGTCACGTGCGCAGCGTACGGCCTTCGGTACACGACGACGCTGCGCGGAGGGAGCACCTCGCCCGTAGAGTGCGTGTGCGCCGCGGGCACGTGGCTGCCTGAGTGGCCGCGCCGCGGTGGGCGCTCTTGCTCCCGCTGCCCTCACGGCGCGCTCTGTCCGGGCGGCGACGCGCTGCCGATCGCCGCGCCGGGCTACTGGTCTGACGAAGCCGAGGTGACGCGCGTCATCTGGCAGGGAGAGTCCGAGCGCGTGCCCCTCTTCTGGCGGTGCGCGGCCGGAGAGCTCGGATGCCTCGGCGGCGACGCCCTTGCCAATGTCACCTCGCGCTGTGCCGCCGACAGGCGCGGGCCGCAATGCGCGGGCTGCGTGGCGGGCCACTTTGGCATCGGAGCGCTCTGCGGCACGTGTGACGGAGCGGGAGGGCCGCTGCCGTTGCTCTTCGGCACACTGCTCCTGATCGGCTGGCCTCATCTCGTCGTCTGGCTCGGTGCGCGCACCAGCTCCCTGCGGCTCTGCGTGCAGGCGGCACAGACGCTCGCCGTGCTCGGCAGCCTGCGGCTCGGATGGGTGGACGGCAGCGCCTTGGGCTCGGGGATCGCGCAGACCGTCGGGCTGCTGGGAGTGCTGCTGCAAGACCCTCGGCTCACTCTCTGGAGCTGCGACGTAACGGTCGATCCGACGACCGTTTGGACCGCGCTCATGTTGCTCCCCCTCCTTGAGGCGGCGCTGCTGCTCGTGATGCAGCTTGGCATCTACCTGACGCTCCGCTCGATCGCCTCTCTGCCCGCTGAGGTCGTCGTGACTCGCATGACGTCGCGCATGCGCGCGACGCACGGCTACCTGGTGCGCGTGCTGCTGCTGCAGTGGCCGGGTCTCCTGCACCGCGCGATGATGCGCGTGCGCTGTGAGGCTCGTGCCGACGCGGTGAGCGACGGAGCGGCCGACGGGCAGGTGGGGCCTGCGCCTCCGTTTATACTCTCGCCCTTTCCGCCAAGGCCGCCCCCTGCCTTCTTTGGAACGATCACGTCACCGCCGCCTCCGCCGACGCCCTCGCCGCCTCCACCCTCGGCGCCGCCGCTGCTGCCGCCAACGGCAGGAGTGTTCACCGTTGATACTCTACGCCCACCGCCCGCCGCACCCGCCGCGCCCGCCGCACCCGCCGCACCCGCGTCACCCGCCGCGCCGCCCGCCCCGATCTGTGCGTACGACGGCCAAGTGCTCGGCCAGAGCTCCCACATGGTGCCGTGCGCTCTGCTCCTGTTCACGTTGCTCCTGGTCCCCGTCCTTGGGGCTTGGCGTGTGCGCCTGCTGCGCCGCGCCCGCCGCCTCGGCTCGAGCGCCGCGCACACGAGCTACGGCGTGCTGTATGCCGGCTTCACGCCCCGTGCGTACCTGTGGGAAACGGTCATCGCGCTCCGGTTCGCGGCGCTCTCGGCGCTCGCCACGGCGCTCCCAGAGCACCCGAGGGTCCAGGCAGCAGGCGCGCTCGTGGTGCTCGCGCTCGGGACGGCGCTGCGGCTCGCGTACCGGCCGCAGCTCGTGCCAGCGTACGGTCGGCTCGCGATCGTGTACGACGTGCTGCTCCTGCTGCTCGTGCTCACGCACTCGCTGGCCGAGGGCGACGACAGCCCCGAGGCCGGATGGGGCGCGTTGGCGGGCGCCGCGGCGGGCGCGAGCGCCGTGGCGGGCGCGGGCGCCGCGGCGGGCGCGGGCGCCGCGGCGGGCGCGGGCGCGAGCATCAGCATCGGCCTTGAGGAATGCATCTCGAGCGCGCAGATCCTCGATGCCGCGATCACTCCGACGGGCGCACACTGCCTGCGCCTCCTCTACCCTCTGATGAGCGCCGTCCTGATCGGCCTCGGCGCCCTCGCAGCCTTGGTGGCGTTCGCGTACGACGTGCTCCACTACAATCGGCTTCGCAAGCTGCTCGCGCTACCCGCTGCCCAACTAAGGGAGAGCGACCCGCTCGCTCTGCGCGGCCCGGCGGCCAGGGCCGCCCTCCACCTGCCACCCTCGAAGCGCAATCTGCTCTCAGCGCACCTGCGAGCGTTGCGGGTGTGCCGTCCGTCGCCAGAGACGTCCGACCTCGCGATGCGGCTGCACGAGGTGCCTCGGAGGACCCCTGATGGCCCCTGAGGACCTCTGTTTGCCTCTCATGACCTCTGTTTGCCTCGGATGACCTTTGAGTGCCCTCTGATTGCCTCTGATGAACTCTGAGGACCTCTGATCGCCGTTGAGGACCTCCGATTGCCTCCCTCATCAGGCACTGCCTGGGCTCGCGGACTGGGCGCTCGAGGCTTCTCCAGCCGAGCTGCAGGCGCTCCAGGCGCTCCTCCCGCGCATCGAGGCTGCCGCGCCCCTCGGACCTGTGGGCCGTTCACTGCTCCGGCCGACACAGCTGCAGGTGCTCGAGGCGCTCCTTGTGACGAACCTCGAGCCATCGCCGGGTTCGTCACTGGCGCTCGCGACAACGCGGCGCTCGCTCTCGCTCGGCGCGTCATCGCATGCTCGCGCCTCTCTGCTGCGGCTGCTGCGCGACGTGACGGGCCATCACGCGATGCCATCGGCGGCCCAGCCATCGCACGAGCTCGAGTACGAGACAGAGGTGCTCGCCGCACTGAGGCCCCTGAGGAACTCTGATGACCTCTGATTGCCTCTGATGACCTCTGATTGCCTCGGATGACAGAGGTGCTCGCCGCACTGAGGCCCTCTGAGTGCCTCTGAGGAACTCTGAGGACCTCTGATTGCCTCGGATGACCTCTGATTGCCTCGGATGACATCGGCTGGCCTCTGATGACCTCTGCGTTCCTTTGATGACCTCTGATGACCGTTGATGACCTCCGATGGCCTCCCTCATCAGGCGCTCGCCGCGCTGCGCGTGCCTGCCGATGCGCTTCTCGTCGATGAGGCGCTCGAGCTCGGGCTCTTCGCTCAGTGCGTGCGCCACCGGCGCGGCGGCGGGAAGGGCAAGGGCGGCGACGGCGACGGCGCCGACGCGGGCGCCGACGACAGGGGCGCTGACGACGAGTACTTCCCCGTCTGGCTTCCCGTGAGCGCCACGACGCCCTTCGACCTATGCGACGCCGCGATCGCCGTCAGGTACGACCCTCGCACACTCGAGGCTGCGACTGCCGCAGACGGGGGAGGAGGCGGCGGCGCTGGAGGCGGCGGCGCTGGAGGCGGCGGCGGCGGCGGCGGCGGCGGCGGCGCTGTGAGCCTCGTGGCAGTGCTCTCCCCCGACGCGGTCGACCTTCCTGAGGCTGAAGTGTACGAGCTCCGGGTGGCCACTTCGGACATTGAGCACGCGGGCTGCAGCGCGCGCGCGTGGGCATGCCTCATCGGCGAGCATGCCACCTCGCGCGACGTGCCGTTGCATTGCGATCTCGGCGAGATCTCGAGGGGCGAGATTGCGCCCTTGCGCCGAGGCAGCGTCGCCACTTACCGGTTCGTCAGCCGTCCGCTCGGACGACTGAGCTGCGTGCGGCTGCTGCGCGAGGGACGGGGCAGCAGCTTCGACGAGGGGAGCTGGCATGTGGCGTGGCTCGAGGTCGTCGCTCTCGGGACCGGCGAGGGATGGCGCTTCGAAGCTGGCTTGTGGGTCGAGCGTGAGGACGTTGCCCTCACGCCCACTGAGTACTGGCAGGCTCCCGAGGGTGGCGACGGCGGCGACGCGGCCCGTGATGAGAGCCTCGCCCGCTCACACCGAGGCGTCGCGCCGCCTATGCTGCGTCACGTCCGCCAGCTGGGCGAGCAGTGTGAACCTTCACAGCTGGGCGAGCAGTCCGCGCCGAGCCAGCGGGACGGCGGTGTGAACATTCACAGCCAGCGGGACGGCGGTGTCGACGTGGCCGTCGCCCCAAGCCACAAGGCGACACCGCCGAGGGGGTACAGCCCCTTGCAGTCGCGCTCCAGCGCTCAGTACGGCGCCGAGGCTCCAGCGATGAGCAGCCGCTCGCTCGGCGATGCGCCGACCATGCCCATGCCCTCGAGGTACCTGCCGCCGCTGCCCGGGCTCAGCGCACTTGGAGGCCGGTCGAGCCGAGCCGAGAGCGTCGCCTCGACCCGAGCCACCCCGCGCACCTTTGACGACCTGACGCCACGCAACGAGAGTCCGCAGGTCGAGCTGCAGCAGTTCCCGATGCCGCCGCTTCACGAGCATGCGCCCTCGCCACGCTGGACGGCCCTCGGCTCGGCGGGCGCCCAGCACGAAGCGATACGCGCCGCCCAGCACGGCGCGTTGGGCGGTGCGTGGGGGAGCACGCCGGTGTGCCCGGAGCGCCCCTTACCGGGCACCTACAACGGCGGGTCGGAGCGTTGGCTCCCATCGATGTGTGAATTCACAGGCGGTGAGGGCGGGTCGGAGCGTTGGCTTCCAAATATGGGACAGCCGTCCATGGGAGCCATCAACGGAGCCGTCGCAGCGTACCACGGGATGATCCCGCCCTCATCGATGCTGCCGCCGCCGCCGGGCATGCTACCACCCGGCCTCGGGCCCACACAGTACCTTCACAGCTTCGGCATGCCGCAGCTGCCCCCGCCGTCCTTCGGCCATCCCTCCATACCGCCGCACCTCCTCGGCTCCATCCCGCCTGTGAATTCACACCTCGGCTCCGTCCCACCCTTGTCTACTTGGGGGCCACCCCCTGCCGCCCCCGGAGCCGTCTTCCCCGGCCTCGAGGGGCACCAGCACCGCCCACCGATCCCCCTCGCCACCTTCGCAGCCTCCGCCGCGCATTCTGGTCTGCTCCCGCCCCGTATCCAGACCTACCGCGCCCATGCGTCCGAGGCCACCAGTCGAGCCTCGAGTCTCCTCTCGTCCAGCCTCGACTCGAGCCGCGCGCCGAGTCGAGCCTCGACCAGCGCCACCGCCACCGCCGCCGGTAGCATCGGCGGGAGCGCCGCCGCGGGCATGTGGCTGGCGCCCCAAGGCGGCGGGGCCAACCAGTCGAGCGCCGTGGCGGGCGCCATCCCACCGTCAAAGGCCGTCCCGCAGGATGCCCCGCCCTCGCACCGGAGCACCAGCCTGCCGCCGGCACCGCCGCCGGCGCCGCCGCCGACGGCGCCAGCCAAGCTTGGCGCACGTGTGGACATGCCGGTGCCGCCTCTCGGGCTGCATCGCGTCGGGCTGGGGTCGGCGCCGGTGGTCGCCCCAGCCGCCGCGGCGATCGACGCCGAAGCAGAAGAGATGGGCTGGCCTGGTCTGAGCGACATGGAATTGGAAAGCGGGTCGGAGCCCAGTCCTTCAGACGCGAACCCGAATGAGTCCAGGCAGATAGCTTAGTGACCTGATAGGCGAGCGGACGCGTCGTTTACACCATTCATCGTACAGCCTGGGCACGACCGTTACGTTTCTGCTCCCCTCCCCGCTCGTGTACGGAGATTTGGGGATTAGTTGCGCCCAGAAACTATGCTTCCAGAAACTGGTGTACATGTATGTGCAAACTGGTGTACATGTCGTAGAGCCGACGAGTGGGGCAAGCGGGCCCGTTGCAGCGGTCCTGGCCGGAGCGCGCAGAAGGAACAGGGTCGCCACATACGACGAGACCAGCCACAGGACGGGACCGCGCAAGCAAAAGAT
>PJAB01001416.1:0-14645 GCA_002887195.1 Chrysochromulina parva
GAGGTCATCAGAGGTCATCAGAGGTCATCAGAGGTCATCAGAGGTCATCAGAGGTCATCAGAGGTCATCAGAGGTCATCAGAGGTCATCAGGAGGCAATCAGAGGCCATCCTCACCTGGTGTATCCTCATCGTGTACACCACCCCAGACAAGGAGACGGCGCCGGTGCTGCACCATGACGAACCCCGAGCGCGCCGAGGGCGCCGCGCCGCTCTTCTTCGCCGTATCCCAACGGCCGGTAGAGGGGTCGAAGGTCCACAGATCGCGATACTCGACGCCGACGTCGCTGAGCTCCTCGACCTGCGCCTTGTCTTTATGCGAGTCGAACTGCTGCATGGCCACCTGATGAGGGAGGCAATCAGACTGATGAGGACATGGCCACCTTCTTCTTGAAGTCATCAGAAGTCATCAGAGGTCATCAGAGGTCATCAGAGGTCATCAGAGGTCATCAGCATGGCCACCTTCTTCTTGAAGTAGCCGCCGTAGAGCAGCACCAGCCCCTGCGAGTCGGCGCCGCCCGTTGGGTCCACGGCTAGCTGGAAGCCTGAGCGAGGCGATGGGACGGGAGCGCCGGGCTCGGGTGTGATGTGGGTCCACTTGTGCAGGGTCAGGTCGAAGAGGTAGAGGTCGTTGTAGTACTTGACGTCGCGCAGGTTATCGAAGAAACCGCCGAAGACGAGCAGCTGGTCGCGCACGTGCACCATCCGGTGCCCCGAGCGCGGCGACGGGCCGTTCTTAGCCGACTCCTGCTCCCACTCCATCCGCGTCAGGTCGAGGCACCAAAAGTCGCGGTAGTGGTGGAACTTTGTCTGGTCGCCGGAGGAGAACTCGCCGCCGAAGATGTAAAGGCTGCCACCCGCCGAGGGCACCGCCACCGCCTGGTGCGACGAGCGCGGCGGCGGCGTGTTCGGGATGAGCACGTGCTTCCACTCGTTGCGCTTGATCGAGTACCGGTACAGGTCGGCGTAAAAGACGTTTTTCTTGCCGTCGTAGCGCTCGCCGCCGAAGAACAGCAACTCGTCCTTGCTCGGGTGCACGGTCAGCGTGCCGTTGGCGCGCGGCGACGGTGGCGGCACCACCTCCTCCTTGACCACCTTTGTCGCCGACGTCATCTTTCGGAACTCGTCGAGGATCGATTCGAGGTCCTCCTCGTCCTTTTTGTTGGCGCCACGCTTCTCCTTCTTGGCCTGCGACTTGTTCACCTTGGCCTCGGTGTGCGCGCGCGTCTCTCCGCGCCGCTCTGCCCGCTTGGCCTTGGCCGCCTTCGAGTCGCGTTTTCCCATATGGTGAGTTCTATAGTGCGTGCCTCGGACGCGCTGTCTTGTGCGTTTCGAATTCCGCAAACTCCGTCAGTCAGTCAGTTCGTCGCGGTCCGCCGCGCACTCCAGGTTGATTACCCCTCCACCCCTGGGCTCGGTTGTTTACAGCACAAAAAGCAACTGTTTACCATTTGCAGCTGAATCCCACATGGACATGCCACACGGATCACACTCTGGGCACAACACTCAGGGAGCCCCTCGTAAGCAACACGTGACACTCCCCCCCCGGGTTCTCGGACGCGGTGGCCGTTGTTGTGACGCGACCCGGCTCCATGCGGATGCCCCGTCTCTATTGCGCCATCACGCACGCTCCGCCTTCGAGCCCGCGGCCTGTTCTCTGCACAAAGCCCCAAGCCCCCAACAGGTTGCGCGCCATGACGGGCGTCATCACGCACGCTCCGCGTTCGCTCACTCGGCAGGGTCCGGCATGGCGGCGGCCTCCTCAGCGAGCGCCGCCATGGCGAGCTTGACGAAGGCGGCGTTCTCCTCGTCGAGCGGCGTGTCGAGCTGCTCCTCGAGCTCCGCCGGCTCGTACTGGAAGGGTGGCGGCGGCTGCATTTTGAACGGCGCGTCGAGCGCCTCGAGGCCGAAACCAACGTACAGCTGAGCGACGGTGTCCTTCTTGCCGACGAGCTGGTACGCGTTGTACGCGCCCGGCCACTTGAGAGAGCGCGCAACGGCGACGGCGGGGCCGCCGTGCGTGTACGTGGTGACCATCCACGCGCTCGCGTCGATGGGTGATAGCGGCTTGAGCTCTGGCTCTGGCTTGGGCAGCTTGGACACCTCCCCCTCTGCAAGCTCCTCTTCGGGCGGTGGCGGGTTGACCGTCCGCCCGATTTGGAGTAGGCCGTAATAGCGCGTGCACCAGCCCTTCACGTCCCCAAGCTTGACGGTGGGCGTCGGCTTGTAGTCCTCGTCCTCGTTCTGCGCGGGCATCGCGCCCGGTTCGTACTCCTCCGGCATCTTGAACTTGTTGACCGCCGTCAGCGTCGTGCCGTGAACGATGCGAGCGATCAGGGCACGCAGATACTCATTCTCCTTGCCGGGGAAGGGCGGGTAAGCACGCACCTCGGCGCTCAGGTTCCCGGTCAGGAACTTGTAGATGGGCCGCGATGACACGATCGCGTGTGGCGTCACGTCCGGCAGCACCGTCCACGCCGCCGCCGGGTCGTTGGCTACAAAGTAGACGAATTCATTGGAGCCGGTGCCGCTCTCCTCGACGGGTGCGCCCGGCGGCGGCGGCGGCGGATCGCCCTCCGGAGGGTCAGGCGGCGACTCGTACTTCGCCTCGGCAACGTAGTAGTCGGCGCCCGTGCCGAGCACCTTGCCAAAAAAGCGCACCTGCGACAGCTTTTTGGCCTGCTGCAGCGCGAGCAGCCCTGCATACACGCGGTACGTCTCCAGCTCGCTCAAGCCGACGCCCGCACTGCGAGCGAGCGAACAAAAGCACGCGCGAGATGGAGCACGGTGAGCGAGCGAGCGAGAAGCAGAGAGGCATGGGAGAGGGCGCAGCAACCGCGGCAGCCGCGCTCCGCCCTGGGATGGGCGGCGCGAGTGGCCGGCGTGTGGCAGCAGCGCGCGGCAGGCAGATCATGCTCGCCGCAGCGGCCGTTGCAGCAGCGCCTGAGGGGTTGGCCTGCAGCGGTGGTCGCAGCGGCGCTGATGGCGGTGAGGCCGGTGCCGCTCGCGGCTGCGGTGGGCGCCATGGCGGCCGCGCACCACTCAAAGAGAGCACGCTCTGAGAGCACATCCGTCACCACGCCCTGCTCCGCCGGCTCCTCGCCCGCCTTGGGAGGCGTCAAGATGGCCACGTTCGCCATGTGCCAGTGTTCGCCATGTGACACCGAACCCAACTCGGGCGGCGGCTGAGGCACCACCGCCAGTGCAGGGATGTAGTGCTTCTGCTTGCAGGCAAGCGAGACGCCCTCCAGCGCGTCGAGCGCGTTGTCAGGCTTCTGGTCGAGCAGCGTCGCGAGCACCTCAGTCAGGTGCGAGTAGACCGATACGCCATCAGCGTTGGTCTTCCTCAGGAACGCTTTCGCGTCCGCGACGGCAGGCATGACGTTGCGCCAGCCTCCACTGCAAAAGCACCGACAACAGCAAGCCAAGGCGCCGTGCCGATCACTTCACTTGCAGCGAATGAGCCGCGTCGCTAGGGGGTCCGGAGAGTGTGCACGTCATGTGTTTCACAGCAGCAGTGACAGTTCGCGGCCCCCGTGCAGTCAGACTGACTTGACTTGACTTGGGATCCGGTGCGGACGTGCGGTCGTCGGTGCGCGCACCGAGCGGGCCCGGGCGCTTGTGTATCTGCTATCTCGCCGAGAGGGCCCTGAAACGAACGAACGAAGGACCCGGGCGCGCCGTCTCGCATGTCCGTAGCACCGTTGTGTGCGGTGTGGGTGTCGTGTCTGTGTGACCCATTAAGTGGTTCGAGACGTCTCGACACTGCGTGAAGTGAGACGGAAGCGAGTCAGTGCGGTTTCTATCTTACAAAGACTATCTCCTCATCTCGGGCGCCATCATCATCATCACTTGCGCGGGCACCATCGTCACCATCATTGGCTGCCCCGGCTGCAGCTGCTGCTGCTGCGGCGGCGGACCCATCATTATCATCACCCGCGCTGGCGCCATGCCTGTTGCCTGCAAGTAGCCAGCGCCATGAGCGAGGGCGGGCGCGCCGACGCCGCCATTACTCGCGCCGACCTGTCCAATTTTCTGCTCAAAGCCCATGTGCGAGTACACCTTTGCGCCCTTGAGCATCGCCACTGAAATCTGTCGGTCCCATCCATTGATGCCCGCCTTACATGCTGGCCAGGGGCCGGCGTAGAGGCACCTCGATGCTGTGCCAGCGACTTTACTGGCGGCGGCCGCATTGGCGATCGGTGGTGCCTTGCTGGACAGCGCGTTGTAGTTCAAGATGCTCATCGTGGTCGCCGCGAGGCCGCCGCGCGCCTGCGTGAAGGCGAGGCTATTGGCCCGTGTCCAAGCGGGTGCATGCACGTCGGCAAGAGTGGAGGAGGAGGAGGACATTGACGCACTGTGGCTTGAGAGACCGTCCGTCCGAACGCCGACCGCGACGAGAAGGGGCGTCGTGCGACGTCAATGCCTCAAAAATGCGAAACAGACGCCCGTCAGAGCGCGTTTCGTCAGCAACTTCGCTGTTCGAGGCGCGGACCTCCCCGCGCTCACCACTCCACCGTCTCAAAATACGGCACCGCGTTTTCGGGTTTGGAATCAAATCAGATGCCCACGCACGCACGCAAAGGCGTACGCGCACCAATACGTAATCATACCGCACGGATTACATGGCATACCGCACATTAGGGCTCGCAGGGTTGCTGGTGGGCCCCGGCAGCCCCGCTGGCACCCTGAATTCTAACCTGAATCTCTCCGTAATCCTCCGCCCCGTCTCTCTCCCAGAGACTGTCGCCACCCCGCCGTGGTCAGACTGTGCAGACACGATATGGCAGACACGCCCTCTCGGCGCACGCACCTTCAGCGCCGGCGCTTCTGCTGACGAACGAGCTCCGCGAGTGGCATGGCCGTACGCTCGACCGCCTCGGCTGTGCGCAGTGCGCCGTCGAGCACCGGCAGCATGCCGGCGAGAGCGGCGAGCAGCTCCGAGGACGCGTTCGTCTCCAGGCAAGCAAGGTCGCCGCGCGGTCGGCGCGCCGTCTTGGGCACGGCCGCCGATGGTGCGCGCATGAGCTGCGTCGCCACGGCCGAGGACGCCTCCTCGCTCGAGGGCGGCGGCGGCTCAAGGCTAGGCTCGCACAGTGCGTCAATAGGAGACGTGGCTGAGGGTGGAGGAGCCGGAGCAATGGGCACTCCCCACTCGGTATCTTCCCAATCATCCATGGGCAGCACCCACTCGTTGAGCGCCTCGTCAGTGTGCGCCTCCTCATCGCGCGCCTCCTCCGGCGCCTCGCCCGTTGCCATCTGCTCCTCGGGCTCCAACGGCTGCTCGAGAAGGACTGACTCGCGACGCTTCTCCATCAGGATGGACTCGCGCTTGCGCTGCACGCTCACGCGCTGCTCATCGCTCAAGGGCCCGATGGGGCGCGGCTCGGAAAGCGCAGACGACAGCCTGAGCGGCGGCACCCCCTTGGTCGGAGTAGAGCGCACCCACTTCTCAATGTCTTTCTTGTCCGGCACAGTCACGACCTTCTTCTTCTGGTCCGCAAGCAAAAACGGGTTGCTCTTGATGCCCTCTGACATGCTGTGACCCCCATAGGAGGGCTCGAGTGAGAGCTTAGGCGGCAGCTTGGGCGGCGCAACCTGGCCCTTGTTCTCTCCACCCGCGCCGGACATCCGGCGCGTTGAAGCCAGGCCCTCCTTTGGCGGCCGCTCCTTGCGCGATGAGGCACGTGGGCCCGGCGAGGAGACCTCCTTCAACTTGTTCGTCGAGAGGTTCTTGTTCGAGGAGCGCGCACGGTTGACACGCTCGTTGTAGCGCGCAACGGGGCACAGCGCACGGCGCATCGGCTCGGCAGCGGGCGTCGATTCCATCTCGATCGGCATCGGGAGAGCGGATTTTGGCTTCTGTGCGCGGCGCTCGCCATTGCCAAATTTGGCGATCGCCACTCCGTTTTGGGGTCCATCTCTCAAAACTCCAACCCGTTCTGGGGCACTCTCGACCAGACGCACAAGCAACGAGGCGCGCTATATCTGCATGCTATATCATACGGAGATTGCGTTCGTTCACACAACAACCTCTCGCGGAACTCTCGCGCCTCTGACTCGCGACACGCGATGCCGCAAGACAGCGTTCGCAGCGAGCCCGTCGCTGAATGGCGCGCTGCGTTTGGCGGTTGCAGATCCATCCTCGAGGCATTGGCCAAGGCGAGCGACGATGACGGCCGCGCGGCCGCACGCATGTGGTGGGTCGCCTGCATGGGGGCTCAACTGAACGCCTGCCGATCCAAGCACAATGAATGGAAGGAGCAGGCGGCTGCAGAGCTGCCCAAGCAGCTGCAGGCAGAGCACACGGAACGGGCGGTGATGCTTCCAGGCTTTGAGCCGCTCGCACAGTGTATCCTCGATCGTGGCGCCGCCATCGGCGTCAACCCTGCGGTGACACTCGACCACGTGGAGAATGAAGGTGGGAGGCAGTTTGCAGCCTCCGACTGGAAGCGTGCCGTGGGCGAGGTGGAGCCGCTACGCCGCAATTTGCAACTAGGCTTCCTACGCCGCGCGAACGAGCAGGGCTTTTTGCGCCGCTCCATTCGGAGAGCTTCGGATGGCGGCAAGGGCCAGGTGTCGCTCGCGCCGTCGGCGGCTGAAATGGACGTGGACGAGCTCAGAGTGTGCCAAGTGTGGATGTACGGCCTCGCGAGCCGTTTGACCGCCTGCCATCGCGCCGCGAGCGAGTTTGCGATCGCCGCGGGCATGGTCGATCCGAACTCGCCGCTGAAAGGCTACGATGAGGAGCGCTGGGATCCAACTGAGCCACCTTGGCAGCGCATGGAGATTTGCGTGCACACGCAGGCGAGTAAGGCGGGAACGGAGGCCGACGCAGCGTGGAGGCCAAAGTTTTGAAGAAACTCAGGTCCGAGCGTGTTGCCTGGCGCGAGTGCGTGGCGAGAGAGTTGTGCGGGAGATCAAGGGACCTCGAGACCCGCGGGAGCCCTGGTGATTCTCT
Organism: Chrysochromulina parva; assembly: GCA_002887195.1. Lineage (NCBI taxonomy): Eukaryota > Haptophyta > Prymnesiales > Chrysochromulinaceae > Chrysochromulina > Chrysochromulina parva. Next base: position 6,960 of record PJAB01001416.1, read on the forward strand.
GTGGGACACGGCGTGGTCTACCGGTAACTCGTGTGAGGGTTTTGACAGATGGTGTGATCGGCCCGACGGCCCCTCGTGTGATCGGCGACGCGTCGCGTCTGAATTTCAGTAGAGGCCCGCCCCCGCGGACGGCGGCGAGATCGCGACGCACAAAAACGTGTCCTGGTCCGTGCAGCTATAGTCATGGATAAGCCGGTGACCTTGGAAGCCAAGGTCGCTGTGGACAAGAAGGCCGAGAAGGAGGCCAAGAAGGCGGAGCGTGCCGCGAAGAAGGCCGGAAAGGATGCCAACCCGAAGGCCAAGAAGGCGACAGGCGCGGATGCGGTCGACATTAGCGATGTAGATGGCAGCACATCAGTGCCGCTGGACATTGTCAAGGAGCTGTCCGAGGACGCTGCGGGGCTGAAGATCACCAAGGAGCAGCAGCGCGTCGCGAGCAACCGCGCGACGACGGGTGTGCTCGCGTCGACGGCGATAGCGCGCGACATCAAGTTCGCCTCGTTCTCAGTCTCGCTCGGCGGCCGCTCGCTCGTCACGGATTGCGACCTCGAGCTCACCCAGGGCTGCCGCTATGGGCTGCTTGGCGACAACGGCAGCGGAAAGTCGTCAGTGCTCGCAGCGATTGCACAGCGCGAGGTGCCGGTGCCAAAACATATGAGCGTGTTCCACTTGCACGAGGAGGCGCCGCCAAGCGAAATGAGCGGCGTCGAAGCTGTCATCAACCATGTCGTCGAGGAGACGGCGCGGCTCGAGGCGATGGTGGAGCAGATCATGGAGGTGAGGACGGCCCGGAGGACGAGCGGCTCGTCTGATGGCTCGGGGTGCTGCTACTGTGATTGCAGCTGATTGCAGCTGATTGCAGCTGAGAGCCACTGATGGCGTCTGATTGCAGGAGTGCGGCCTAGAGGATGAGAGGCTCGTCAGCATCAACGCGCGCCTTGACGAGCTCGACACCGCCGGCGCCGAGCCACGCGCACGAAAGATCCTCGCTGGCTTGGGCTTCGCGGATCACATGGTACCGGCCGATCGGCCCACAAAGCACATGTCCGGCGGGTGGCGCATGCGCGTCGCCCTGGCACAGGCGCTCTTCGCGGCGCCTGAGCTGCTGCTGCTGGATGAGCCCACGAACCACCTCGACCTCGAGGCGTGCGTGTGGCTTGAGGAACACCTTGCAAACTACTCCAAGTGCTTGCTTGTCGTCTCGCACTCCCAGGTGCGCTCGGCACGGCGCGCTCGGCACGGCGCGCTCGGCACGGCGCGCTCGGCATGGCGCGCTCTGCACGGCGCGCTCGGCACGGCGCGCTCGGCAGCGGCTCCGTGCGCCCGCCGGCCCGCCTCCGCCAACACGACGCCATCGCCCAACACGACGCCATCGCCCAACATGATGCACATTCCCCACACGACACCATGCCCAACACGACGCCTTCGCAGGACTTTTTGAACGCCGTGTGCACGCACACGATGTGGCTCGCGAACGGCACGATCAAGTACTATGGCGGCAACTACGCCAAGTTCGTGGCGACGGTTGAGGAGGAGGAGCGACTCCAGCTCAGGGTGTATGAGAAGCAGCAGGCCGATATGGACAAGCTCGAAAAGTTTGTCGAAGTCAATCGTGCCAACGGCGTCGCCAATTCCGCCAAGTCGAAGAAGAAAGTCTTAGGCAAGCTGCAGGATGGGGCCGTGGAGAGGCCGGTGGTACGGGAACCTTCTCTCGTCTTCTCGGTGAGCGCCCCGGAGTGCTCTCTGATGGCGCCTCTCATTGGCCTCGGAGTGCTCTCTGATGGCGCCTCTCATTGGCCTCGGAGTGCTCTCTGATGGCGCCTCTCATTGGCCTCGGAGTGCTCTCTGATGGCGCCTCTCATTGGCCCCGGAGTGCTCTCTGATGGCGCCTCTCATTGGCCTCGGAGTGCTCTCTGATGGCCCTCTGATTGCCTTCCTCAATTGCCCGTCGATTGCATGCTGATTGCATGCTGACTACCCCTTCTGGCTCGTGGCTCTCGCCTCCCAGTTTCCAGAGTGCTCGCGCCTCGCGCCGCCAGTGCTTCCCTTTGATGAAGTCTCCTTCTCGTACTCGGGCAAGCCCGAGGAGTTCTTGTACGAGAAGCTCAATCTGGGCGTGGATTGCGACTCGCGAGTGGCGCTGGTTGGGCCCAACGGCTGCGGCAAGTCGACGCTCCTCGCTGATTGCATGCTGATAACATGCTGATGGCCTCTAATGGCCGCTGATGACCGCTGATGGACGCTGATGACCGCTGATGGATGCTGATGGACGCTGATGGACGCTGATGGACGCTGATTGCCTCGGGTGGCAGGTAAGTCGACGCTCCTCAAGCTCATGAGTGGTGAACTCAATCCCACAGAAGGCTCTGTGAAGAAGCACCTGCACTGCGCGCTCGGCTTGTACCAGCAGCACAGTGTGGAAGTGCTCGACCTCGACCTCTCGCCGCTCGCGTTCATGAAAAAGTCATTCCCGCCAACCGTCTGTAAACGTACAGAGGAAGTGTGGCGAGGGTATCTGGCTCAGTTTGGATTCAACACGGGGCAACAGAACACGCCGATGGCCTTCCTCTCCGACGGCCAACGCTCGCGGATAGTCTTCGCTATGCTCGCCATGAAGGAACATACGGTGCTGCTCGACGAGCACACGAACCTACCTGATTGTCCTCGCTGAGGACGTGGCTGGTCGCACTTCTGAGCACAGCTTTGATGGCGCGCCTGATTGGCTCTGATTGCATGTTGATTACATGCTGAGTACAGCTTTGATGGCGCGCCTGATTGGCTCTGATTGCATGTTGATTACATGCTGAGTACAGCTTTGATGGCGCGCCTGATTGGCTCTGATTACATGCTGAGTACATGCTGAGTACAGCTTTGATGGCGCGCCTGATTGGCTCTGATTACATGCTGAGTACATGCTGAGTACAGCTTTGATGGCCCGCCTGATTGGCTCTGATTGCAGGTGCTGCTGCTCGACGAGCCGACGAACCATTTGGACGTGGACTCTGTAGATGGGCTCGCGCGCGCCATCAAGGCCTTTGGGGGCGGGGTGGTGCTCGTCTCGCATGACTTTCGGCTCATCGACCAGGTGTGCAATGAGATCTGGGTGTGCGAAAACAAGACGGTGCGTAAATATGCCGGGAGCATCCACGACTACAAAAAGGAGCTCAGCAAGAAGATAGCGGTGCACAAGGTCTGAGGGCGACATATGGGGAGCGAGGAATAACGGCGCGGCGCGTCGCCGTCACGCCGGTCGGGTCGGGGTCGGTGGGTTGGTGCTGGGTCGCCGGGGGGCGGCGGCCGAACGGAAGCTCCGGGGCGCGGGTCGAGCACTTGGAGCGGGCGTCACGTCGCACGTGTGTGTGTGACTGTTGAGCTGCTCGTTCACACCAGCATACAACATACATATATATTGAAAACGTGTTCTCTCCACCCCCCTCCGGCCGCGGTTCGGTTTTGATCCTGATGGTCCCTCTGATCGTCCTTTGACACTGTGTCACATGGCGGTGGCATGGGCACTCAAATTCTCGTCGGCGACAGGTTCTCGACCTCGTCTGCAGTGGTGCTCTGTGGCAAACGGTCCGTTGGCAGAGCCACTGGCAAGCTCGGAGAGGCAAGCGCGCTCGGATCCGTCGTTGTCAACATCGGAGGCATGCTGGCGGGTAGACTTGTGCAAGCCAGGGGGGAGGGAACCGCGCGCGCGCTTGACACGGTCTTCCACGGAAATGCGTGCATCTCATCGGAGGTGAACCGAAGGACGTCATCTGTTGCGTCGATACTGGTGTCCTTGTCGTGCATGCGGACGTTATCTTCGAGCCACCAGAAGCCGGGCCGGTCAGTAGACGCTGCTGAAACCTTGGCATCGACATCCGTTGCAGAGTGTGCTGAAGAGCTCAGTCGGATGTGGGAATACGTCGAGCGGGTCTCACCGGGCGTTCTACGCGACGAGCCCGCCTCATGGTACCCAGCCGGGTACAAGTAACCGGGCACCAAGGGTGGGCAAAAGGCTGGTGAGGAAGCAGCAGCTCTAGGGCGATCCCACTGCGAACAGAACATCTTGCCGCCCTCACCCTGGATGTAGTAGTACGTGCGCCCGTCTGGCGCCTTGGCCTGCATCCAGCCGGGTGGCAGTGGCAACGCGTCCGGTGGGTCTGGCGCCGGGCGCATCCACGTCGTCTTCTTCGATGTGGCGTGAAAGTAGTACACCCGGCCGTTGGGCGCCTTGGTGGCTGCCCACCCCTCAAGCAGCCCGTCGTCTGAGAGGAAGCTGGAAGATCTGGAAGATTCCTTCTTTCTGAACCATCCCCATCGCCTTGCCTTCCCTGCCTTCGCCACTCTTGCCCGCTCTGCCTTTGCTGCCCTCGTCGCTTCTACCATCTTCTTCGCCCCCTCAAGCTTCTCCTCTGCTTCCCGCGCTGCAATATTGGCATCAAGCCACTGGTTCATGTCTAGCTTCAGTTGCGCACATAGGCACTTTCTCTCGGTTTTCGATGGCATGGACGCCTCTAGGCGCTTCAATTCGTCACGAAAGAGCGTGCCGGAGCCGGCTTCCTCGCAAAGGCGAAGCAGGTCGTTCAGGTTCTGTCTCTTGATCCTACTCCGGTTGAGCTTGATCTTCGTTCTTTTCAGCGCGACAGCCTCGAGTTTCAAGTTCTTCTTCGACTTGAAGGTATTTCGGATCGTGTTGGCTACCCTCTCCATGATTCCGGCGTCCAGCCATCGTCGCCGTATGCGAACGATGCTTCCCCGGGCCCAGGCTTGAAGAAAGATGGCCGCTCGCTCCCTCGCACGGAATCGCGCTTTGGCTCCTGCCTGGAGCTTGCGGGCCGCATACCTTTGGCGCAGGTTGAAAAGAATGTTGTCGGCGGCAGCTTTGACGGCTGCAGCATCTTCGCGTAAGGTCTGGACACTTTCGACTCCTGAATCAATGATATCTTGCATTGAGTCTTCGCATTCAATGCCGAAAAAGCCGCCGATCATTACAGGTATCATCGTCAGGAAGTTTACGATGGCGAAGCAACGCTCTTCCATCGTCATTTCCTGCATGTTGGTCAGGCACTTATAGAGGTTAACCACGACCACCTCGTAGCCTTTTGAGAGAATGGGGATACCCATCGCGAGCAGCAGCAGGTAGAAGACGAGCGTCTGAAACACCGGCTGATAACCGACCGGCACTTTGTCTTGCAGAATCAGTAAGAGCGTGCTTGTGCCTTCTACAGTGTACTGAACGGTGATGACGATGTTGTCAATGCGGTCCGCGGACGGTCCGCCTAGGAGCGCGTAGAGGACAACAGCCCATTGCAGGCTGAGCATCGTATAAACCTGCACGGTGGCTTCCAGAGAGCCCTGTTCGAGGGAAGGGCCGACGCCTGAGAGAACGGCGATGAACAGCTGCACGAGCAGCAGGCTCCACACGTAGAAGGCGCCAAAGATTCCATAGCTGCCCGACGCACGGCTGAGCCAGAGTAATTTCATGCCGTCGATGGCATCGGCAGGAAATGAGTGGAAGACGCGGACCGGCTTGGCAAGAAGTCGCTCCGTGCGCTGTGGCTCGGCGATATCTGCATCGGCCTTGGCGAATTCACCTCGCAAGCGATCGAGGACGACAAAGCTCTGGCCTCTGATTCTTACTGGTACGCACCTGAGGCGCACCTTCGTGACCAGCATGTACAGAGGATCATGAACCTCTGAAATATCCTCAGGTATTCGCCACTTCCAGGATTTACTGTAAAACCACCAAAAGTGAAACAACTGGACGAAGCCTGTCAGCATGAAAAGGCTGATTAGGACGAGGATGACGATGGCCGGCCATCGACATTGGCCGACGGTGCATGTCGTCGTGTCGTCCAGGATCAGTGCTACGGACTTTCCGACCAGCCCGGTGAGAAAGATTGAGAAGCAGAGCGTCAGCATGTTTGGGAAGATGAAGATGCCGGGCAGCGGTTTGAACTTGACGGCCTCGGGCGTTCCTATCTTGGCCGGCTCTTTCTCTCTTTGCTCGTAGTACGCCCTGTTCGCGAACTTCTTCCAAAAGAACAGCCCGAATAGCTGGAGGGCCGCGATGAACAGGAGGGCAGCGAAGAAGGTCAACAGGTTGTCGAGGAGAGCGACCAGCGTCTCCGGCACGTTCTCGCCGAAGTGGTAGTCCACGAGGTCACCCAAAAATGAGGATCTAGTTGCAACTCCAGTCTGATTACTATGATTGGTCGCGTTGGTCGCCTGACAAACCGTCGACAACCCGTTGTCGTCTCGACACGCTTGGAGCCGTCGCCGGACGTCACTCGGAGGAGCAGGAGGCCTGCTGACAAGGCCGAGGGATCCCGAGGCCCATCCCATGCCACCAGCCAATCCGGTCTGCAACTCGCTCTGGTTGGCCGCCAGCCCAGAAGACGCGCTGAAGCGCTGCACTCCAAAGATGAGCGGCGCCACACCACCTTGAGCGGTGCTCGAACTGGCACTGGTGCTACCAGCAGCACTGCCTGCGGCACCTGCCAAGGCTCCCGCGACCGCTGCTCCCACGGCAGCCGCAACGACAGTTGTCACGGCAGTCGTGACCGCCCCCACGGTCGCGGCGAGCGCAGGATCAGGCCTTGGCGGTGGGGGCGGAAGATTGCCCCGGATGACGACAAGTCCGTACCGCGGATGCATGTACTGGGCGTACAAGTCAGCGACCGTGATGCTGGCGTTTGCGCCGAGTGTCTCGGTTAGGCGCCGGCTGAGATCTGAGGTATCCAGGACCGTCAGGAACATGCCACCTGCCACGCCCCTGACCACACTTTGGCGCAAGCTTCTGGCTATTACTGTGAAGCTGATATCAGCGCGGAGCTCCGTTAGCGCCGAAGCCGCAACGGAGCTGCTGCGCAACGACCTCGTCGGGCAGCTGACAGCACTCGCAGGGCATCTCACAGCGCTCTGCGCCGCGATCGCAGTGTTGAGCCTCTCCAGACCAGCGGCCGCATTGAAATCGTCTACACTCGCAGTGAAGGACCGCTCGACGTGGAGATAGACCATGTGGGGGTACCGCATCGATGAATTCGCCGGCGGCTGCGGCGACACTTGCTGCAAGCGGCGGGTTCCGTTCGCGGCAGGCAGCATGTGCGGAGGCGGTCTGGCCGGTGGCCGAGGTGGTCTGGCCGGTGGCACCGGTGGGAGAGGCGGGAATAGAGGCGGTGGTTTCAAAGGGGGCGGTTGCGCCGGTGGGGACGGCAGGACAGCCGATACATCACAGCTCGTCACCTCGGGGAAATCGCACATGGCAGCATCGCCGGCATCTTGCAGGGGCGGCAGCAACCCTTCTAACTGAGTCTCATCATCGACCGTGAGGACAAGTGTGGATGTGCTGTCCTCGACCACGGTGAGCCGCGTCAAGGCCGCGCCGTCTGCATTGCCACTAGTCACTTGCGCCGCATAAGCCGCCCGTTCGATGGCCCAGTTGAGTGCCACGTCTGCGAATGCTGCCGTTGCGGTTAGCGAAAGGCCCGACGTATCCAGCGCAATGGAGACGAAAGTATCAACCCGTACCCTAGCGGGTGGAATAGATGGCGGCGGCGGTGAGGTCGGTGGCGGCTTTGGCGCGCCGTTGTTGATCACGGTGCACGCAGGCAGCGTGGAGTTGTACAGGCCCAGGCGATTCCACTCGTCGACGACCACATCAAGCGCAATGATCCCAAAGATGACAGGGCATGCCCC
>PJAB01001417.1:0-14640 GCA_002887195.1 Chrysochromulina parva
GCGGAGGCGGCGGCGGCGGCGGCGGCGGAGGCGGCGGCGGAGGCGGCGGCGGAGGCAGCGGCGGAGGCGGCCGCGGCGGAGGTGGCCGCGGCGGAGGTGGCCGCGGCTGAGTCTCCGGCGGCCGAGGCGGTTGATTCCGTGGACGACGAACCAGAGATTGAGCATTTTGAGGCCCAGCCGGGCGAACGGAGGGGAAGCCTGTCCGATGCCGAGCTTTTCTTCGGCGGGCCGCAGATTTCAAGTGAGCGCCGTATTGGTCGTTCTTCTTCAGACAAGTCGCCCGCCAGAACATAGTGAGCATTAGTCAATGGACAACGCGCAATGACCAATGTCGACGAGGAATGATCCACAAGAACCAGGACACGTGTGCTGCCAAAGACATGCACATGGCCAACGCCAAGCAAAGTTCAACGAGCTATTGTTCTAGATTTTTAGCGATCCAGTCTCCACTCGCGACTCATGTTTAGTACAGTAGTCGTTTTAAGGCGCGTTTTTCAGTAACCCGCACCTGTGTCGCGTGTGTTTAGGTGATAGCTGATACACGGCCAGGTCACCGCCACGCAGTCATCTCGGGCCGCGGAACTCTCGCCCATTGAGCGTGCGTTCGGTGTGCATGACGTGCCGCGGGCCGTCGCGCAGCGCACGAACAGAAAGAGGGATATGCATATGAGGATCAGGGACAGGGTGACGCCCCCAACGGGGCACAAACACACCGGAGAGCTGCACTGTGCCAAGGACACGGTCAGTCAGGTCACGTCGCACACGGACCTCAGCGAACACCCTCAGCACGTCACAACTTCAACTGCCAAATCGACTCGAATTCGTTCCAAATGTCCTCTTTGCCGTGTAGTTCGGTAGGGTAGCCGTACAGTAAGGCGCTCTCAAGTACTCCCATGCTCGGGTCCCGCTTTGAGGCCAGATCGAAGCCTCGATTGATGTACCACTGAATGAGCCGACGCGAGACAGCATCCTCCAAAGTCAAACCTTGGGCTTGACAGTCCGCGCGGCCCGCCAGCAACGTGCCGAGAGTCGTAAAAGGCGTGGCTGTGGCATACAGAACGTCTATCCCCCATTCATTCCGAATCGAGTGGTAGTGCAAACGGTGTTCCTGACACAGTCGCCGAATGCGCCTCTGGTCCTTCTTGCCGTAGTTGTTGAGAACCACGCACGCAACTGGCTTCACTTTCCGTGCGGCACGATCAAGCAAGACTTCTTCCTCGGCCTTGCCTTGCCAACTTTCAACATACTGCACTCCATCTTCAAAGTTGTGGCCTGGCCCATTTCGGAACCAATAGTTCAAGTGAAGCTCTTCTTTTGGAATCGAGAAGACACGCGCGCGGGAGCAAGATCGGGTCACGCGCATCGTGGGCGGCTGGCGTGCCGCGGCCTCAGGCGAGCGCGAGCGCGAGCGCGATGCGCCTGCGTCCATGATAATTGTAGGACAGGATGAGCAGAAAGGGTATGAACGCGTGGTTAGCATGCAACTTTGGGCGTCGGCTTCCTTCTCGCTTCCTTCTTTCTCTTCGTGAATGGGGGCCTGTGGGGAAACGGGGAGGAGTGAATCTTGCTGCACACAGGCATCAGTGGAGATTCACTCGCCGACGCCGGAGAATGCTCGCCCTCTTCACATTTGCCGCTCTCCTGAATGGCGCCGCTTCTTTGCGCGTAGTAGCGCGCACGTCCTCAATCCGCATGGGGCTCGCCGTGGGCGAAAAGTTCCCGGCTACTGCACTCTCTGCCATGGGCGTCAGCGGCAAGAAGGCCTGCATCTTCTTCTATGGGGCTGATGATGCGCCCAGCTGCTCCAAGGAGCTGAAGGCCTTTGATGCTGCTGGCAAGAACTTCACCACGGCCGGCGTGGCCGTGGTCGGCGTGCGTAATGCGGCGGGCGCAAAGGGCTCTGACGTGGGGGTCAAGCTCTTTGTTGATGAGGGGGACGCAATTCGCACGGAGATTGGCATCCAGAAGGATCTTTTCGGGCTGCTCGGTGGACGTGAGACGTACGTCGTGGACGCGAGCGGCACCGTGGCCAGCGTCTTCAACTCTCAGTTTAGCCCCGAGGAGCACGTCAAGACGGCCCTGGCCGCGGTCAAGGAGCTGCCTGCGGATAAGAATCCTCTTGAGGATTTTCTCGGCAAGCTCGGCCTGAAGTTCTAAGTGCGGCGAGCAGTCGATGCGTCTCGCTGGGCGCGTCCTTTCCTTTCCTGTAGGCAGCAGTGTGTGTGCTGGCGCCGTCTTGTACGGCTTTGGTCGTAGGACCGGAGGTAACTGCGGCGACTCGGCGCGGTCGCTGATGGAGTGGGAATTCGTGATTCGATGGATCGGCGCGCGATCGTCGGCCCTGCTCTTCATCACTGTACTACCATAGTAATGAGTTGGATTGGCGCGCGATCAAAACACCAATACTGTCGTCGGCCCTGGTGCGCTGAGTTCAACCATGTCGTTCGGTTAAATTCTGACAACTTCTGTAATCTTTTCAAGGATCAAGCGAGTCGACTGTCGACCGGTCCGGTGTTGCGGCGCTCACTTGGGCTTGGCCGCGCGTAATCCGTAAATCCGTAATCTCAAAGCCACACCACACTCTCACACCCAGGGCGCGCCCATGTACACGTAGGAATTACGACCATTACTCGAGTCTCGACCAACGACTTGGGCTATCATCCTTACTACGAGTACGTACTACGTAGTATAAAATGTCTCGAGTCCATCTGTCATCATTAATCATTTCATGTGGTTATAGTCCTGGGGCTCATCTGAAAAATCACCGTCATCCCCTGTCAGCGACAACGAAGGTTTGTTCGACACCTAGGGGAGGCCGCGCCAGGTCCTCAGGCTGCAGTTGGTTCATCATTCACAGCAACTTTCAACGAGACGTGAGTGCTCGCTTCTTCGCGAGCTTGGCCTGGAAAAACACCTTGCGAGCGGCAAACTTTCCATCGCTTGCTTTCCTTGCGACCCCGATCCAGGTAGCCAGAGTGAGCAGAAGCCCTCGTCAGCTCCCGACTCGCCGCGCCCAACACGAATCGCGCCCTGCGCACCCGCACACGCCTTCCCTGCACCCCTGTCTTGGCACCTTCCAACCGGAATTCGGGCCGCGCGCGCTCTCCCGCCCGCGCGCGACCCACTCCATGCCAAGCTACGCAAGGCACCGCGCCTCCAACTTCCGCTCCCACACGAGCACCAATCCCACGCACGAGCACGGCGGGTGCGACGCCTTGCCATCCGTATCGCGTCTCTCTTCCTCCAATCACCATACGTTCGCCTTCCCCCTCTCTCAGAAGCGAGCAAGCACAGGCAAGCACCATAGGCAAGCCACGGCATGCAGATCTTTGTCAAGACGCTGAATGGAAAGACCATCACGCTAAATGTCGAGCACTCTGACACCATCGAGGGCGTCAAGGCAAAGATCCAGGCCAAGGAGGGCACCCCCCCGGAGGCACAGCGCCTCATCTTTGCGGGCAAGCTGCTGGAGGACGGTCGCTTGCTGTCCGACTACAACATCCAGAAGGAGTCGACGCTTCATTTGGTGCTGCGCCTGCTCGGCGGGTCTGCACGCGAGATGCTCGCCTTTCCGAGCGAGGAGAGCGATTGTCGATAGAGCTCTAGAGGGTGCGAAGGGGCTGTGGGATGTGGCACTCAGTTTGAAATCAGGGTATGGTTGCACGCGACTTGACGTTCTGACTCGAGAGCTTTAGTACAATGTACATGTACCCACAGTCCCTCAGGGCGAACCTGGGGTCGCTGGTGCTCCACTTACCTCGCCTGCCATACCTGATGGGAGGGCGGTCGCGGCACAAACAGAACACACGGCCGTGGTTACCGCACCACAACCTCAACATGCACCCAAATCACGCTGCGGTGATCTTTACCATGCACAGCAGGTCGTCAAGCAGCCGCCCTTCTTGGTCCTCGCGCCGCCGCTCGGCCTCCTCGAGCTCGCGCCGCGCCGCCGCCGCCGAGTCCTCTTCGTCCAGCGCCGCTCCCTCGCTGCCCGTGCTTGGTGCCTCGTCCGACGACCAGGGCGGCTGCGAGCGGGGGCGCGCTAGCGTCGGCGAATCGACGGTGGGCGTGCCTTGTTGCGCGTCGAGCATGGCCCGGCGCGCGTGCAGCTTCCGGCGCGCGTACTGCTCCCGCTCGTACTCGAAGGCACTCCGGAAGCCATCCGGCGGGAGCGGACCATCTGGCCCTAGACCATCCTGCTCCTCGGGCTCATGCCCCTTCCCGCCCTTCCACACACGGCGCGCCCGCGGAATTGCGTCGTCTTGAGCGCCACCCTCCGCCTCATCGTCTGACGCGCCGGCGGCGCTCGCCGCCAAGCCCATTGCCGCGTCCGCTGGCAGCACACAGTCTGGGCGCAGGGCACGCACATCGAAGCCTTCCTCGTGATACACAGGAGGCGCGAGCGGTGCGCGGCGGCGCTGGTGGCCGCCGTCGTCGAGGGCCATCGAAGAGGCGTTGGAGGCGCCGAAAGCCTCGGCCGCCTCCTCCTCCTCCGCTGCAGCCTCTGCCGCCGCTGCAGCCTCAGCTGCTTCCTCTGCCGCTGCCTCTGCGGCCGCCGCTGCCTCTGCGGCCGCTGCCTCTGCAGCCGCTGCCTCCTCTGCAGCCGCTGCCTCTGCGGCCGCTGCCTCCTCTGCAGCCGCTGCCTCTGCGACCGCTGCCTCTTCTGCGGCCGCTGCCTCTGCGGCCGCTGCCTCCTCTGCGGCCGCTGCCTCTGCGGCCGCTGCCTCCTCTGCGGCCGCTGCCTCCTCTGCGGCCGCTGCCTCTTCTGCAGCCTCGGGCTCGGGCTGCAGTCGATCGATGAAAGGTGCGGCAGGGGGACGCTTAAGATGACGCTCATGAAGCATTCGGTTACAAGGCCTCCACCATGGTGCCAATGTGGAAGCCGCTGCAGCTTCGATCTCCAGGTTGCGCTTCACCATCATCTGCTTGAAGGAGACGAAGTCATCGACGGCCAGGATCTGCCGGAGTACGTCTTGGCCCACGTCTGTGGTCGCAAACTCTGTGCAGAGCAAACCGAATTCGTCGTTTGTCGTGCCCAGGTCGGACAGGAACATATCCAGCAACGAGTCCACCATATCACGGTAGGCGTTGAAGATGTCATGGTAGGTGTGCTCTTGCTCCTCGTCAGAGCCAAACACGAGGCAGTTGTCGTCCATGAAGTTCCCGACGGGCACGGTCCAGTCAGGGCTCCTGAGAAAGCCGGTCACCGCGTCGAAGAGCCACACAGAAGTGTGGTCGTCGTCGAGCAGCTTGACGCAGGCGGTGTGGCCACGGCCCTGGGCGACGGCGCGTGGTGTCTCGCCGTCCTTCGTCGTCACCGTGGTGTTCGCGCCCTTGCGGAGCAGGAACTCGACGGTGCTCCATTCTCCTTGGTAGCACGCCTGGTGCAGCGCCGTCCAGCGCCAGGATGGCTGCACGTTGATGTAAGCGATATCCTTCTCGATGAGCTCACGCACCTTGGCAAAGTTGCACTCCTTCGCAAAGTCGAGGAACTGGTGCTGCTCGGTTATGGAGGGCGGCATCTCGACTCCCTTGTCCGGCGAGGCGGAAGAGCGCGCTCGCTCGCATCGTGAGAGTGAACGAGCTCGCTCGCTCGCTCGCGCTCGCTTCTGGTGCTAGCGCGCTCGCAAACTTGGAACATCGAAAGGAATTACATGTAGCTTGCTTTATGCACAGCTGGAACGCGCGACTTTCTTGGAGCAGCCAAACGTAGTGAAACAGGAGTCGTCAGGGCCGTGAATCTCCTGTGAACAACACGCAATCGTGCTCATGCTCTTTTCCCAATTCGCGCTCGCTCTATCCACCGCCGTTCCTGTCGGCTTCATCGGCTGTACTTCGCAGTGTCGGCCAAGCATGGCGGGTCATAGGGCCGTCATCACCATGTTCGAACCCTTGTCCGACGCTGCAGTACTCGGAGCCACGGCCGCGCTACTTTGCGCCGCCGGATACCTTCAGTACACGCTTTCAACCGGGGATCAAGGCATCAACGCGTTTCTGATGAAGGAGAAGTCGCAGAATCCCTTCTACTCGAAGAACTTCAAGGCAGAGCGTCCAATGCTGCCCAGCTGGCTGCGAGGATTTCGGCTGCCGCGATTCGATTTTGTGGAGGTCTATGGTGCCGAGCCGCAGCGGCCACCGTCAGGGCCTGCTGATGAGGCTCTTGAGGCGCTATATACGGCACTTGACGACGCCTTGGAGGTAGAGGACTATAGTCGAGCTGCCATCATCAAGGCTCGCATCGATGAAGCATCGAGCCCTCGGCGAGCACCTGACTGATCTTGAGTTACGGTACATGGGTCGTCACTGTCGAGTGTGTTCCACACACGAGTCTCGTCTGCGTCTCGCGTCTGACCTGTGGGCGTTGAGCTACAGCATGTTAGAGCCCCCCGACCGCGCGCGCTGCGACCTCGAAGGCTACACTTGATCTTCTAAGAACCAAAATGTCTCGACGCACGTCGTGTTCACGCGGGACGGCCCGAAACGGACGAAAGATACGATCACCTATAGCTTCACAGCCCGTGGCGTACTCGGAGCATCTCGGTGCGCAGGTTAGTGCTCAGAGCCAGGAGCGCCTTGTCGCCGAGCAAGCGCGGCACGTGTGGGCGCGCGGAAGGGGCACACGTGAGCCACCCGTCGAGGAGCGCATGCACCTGTGGGTGGACACAGCGCCGTGGTGAGCACTTGCATGCCAGGGCCACGCGTCGAGGAGAGCAAGCACCTGCTCGTAGTGCTCCACCGCCCAGCCAAAGATAATCTGCGCCGCAGCACTCGAGCACTCCTCTTGCGCACGCAGGAGCAGCGGCACGACCTCGGCGGCAGTGAGGGCGGCGCGCAGTCGCCGGTGCGCGTGCGGACTTAGCCCATCGAGCATGTACCTGTGGGGAGACACAGCGCCGTGGTGAGCACTTGCATGCTGGGGCGTGCGGACTTAGACCATCGAGCAGTACCGATCGCCGAGCAGCGCCAACTCGAGCGCGCCCGCCGCACATAGCCGCCCGTCGGGCGGCGCGCCCGCCTCTGCGTGGACAGGGCGCGGGGTCGCGACGCTGGCGCGGGTGGCGCCGCCGTTGGCGGCGGCGGCGGGGGTGGTGGTGGCGGGGGAAGCGCCAGCGTCGGCGTCGGCGGCGGTAGAGAGGCAGTGCTGGAGTCGTGCATGCATCCATTCCTGTGACACGATCGCCTCGTCCCCCAGCCGCTGCCATAAGGCTAGCCCCTGCGCCTCCACCTGAGAAGATAATCCTCCGCCGCTGGAGGCGCCCCCGCTGCCCTCAGCCACGCTGGGTGAGGCGTGTGCCGGGTCTGTCACGGGAGGGGGGGCGGGGATGGGCGAGGGCGGTGTGGCGACCGGTAACTCGACGGTCCCCGCGTATACAAAACGAAGCATCGCCATGAACGGCGCCACGCTCGCATCCGACACACGCACCACAAGCGGCGACGCTGGCTGAGACCCTGAGCCATCGTCGTCGCCTCCGCTGATGTTGCCGCTGTTGCCCCCGCCACCAAAGTTGGCATTAAAGGCGAGCGACGTCCTAAAATAGTCACTACCGGCAGCAAGCAGCGCACGGTGCGCGAGCAGCGCCCCATCCGCCAACGCAAAGCGCACGTCAGCAACTGGTACAAGCCCCCCAGGCACGGCAGCGAGGTGTAACTCGAGCCAGGGGCGACCGGTAGGGTGGCACGGAGGCGCGAGGAGGAGCGCGCGCAGGCCGAGTGTGTCGGCGGCGGCGAGCAAGGCCTTGGGGCGTAGTACTGGGACTGCGCTGCCACCGCCGGTGCTGCCGCGGCCACGGCCGGTGCCGCCGGCTCCTTCGAGGGCGGCCGAGCCACTGAGGACAAGTTCATAGAGCGCCACGCACGCTTCCCGAGGCAACGAGGTCGCCACCGCCGACGACAGCTGCCAGCAACACGCGCCATGGACCGATGCGCCAGGCGAGGTGGCAGCGGCGGGAGCCCTCGACTGATGAGGAGACGCGTTCGCGCGGAGCATCGCCAGCCAGTCGGGAGCGCGCACAGCGAGGAGCACCTGATGAAGGCCGAAGCTCAAACCATCAGCATGCAATCAGCATGCAATCAGCATGCAATCAGCATGCAATCAGCACGCAAGTACCTGATGAAGGCCGAGGCTCAAACCGTCAGGCCATACCATGTCAGCATCCGGCGCCACCCATGGCTCCACCCACGACTCCGACTCGTCCGCGGCCGACGGCGCCGCCGCCTCGCGCGCATCCGCACGTGCCGCGCCTCTCGGCGCCGAGTTGGGCGCGCCCAGCAGCGCCGCCCGCAGTCGCATGCCCAGCGCACAAGGCGCACCCAACTCGCCCAGTCGCATCAACAGCTCGGCAGTAGCGAGGCCGACGGCGCCCTGGCGCACGGCCGCGGGCATGCCGCGCAGCTGGGCTGCGAGGAGGCCCTCGTCGCGGCAGCGCGTGGCAGCGTGAGCGGAGCGCAGCAGCCCGCGCAGAGAGAGCACCGCGCACAACACGGGCACGCTCGGCTGGTCGCCGATCGAGGGCTTGCCCTTGTCGCTCTCGCAGAGCAGCTGCGCGAGCGGCGTGGTGACACCGCAGTCAAGCACGCGATCGATCGCGCTCAAGGGCAGCTCGACGTTGGCCGAACTCAGCTTGGCGAGCAGCGTGAGCGAGAAGGTGCGCACATCGCGATTAGCATGCACGATGGCGCCTGTCCAGAGCGGCGCGCACTCCATGAGCAGCGCGGCCTGCTGGTCGACGGTGGTGCAGAGGCGCTCGCAAGCGTCGAGCAGCGCACGCAGCGCCTGCTGCGTCAGCCGGTACGGCACATCCGAGAGCAGTGCGCTGGCGAGCCGAGCCACAGCGTTGGCGAGAGCGGCCGAAGGCATCCGGAGCGCCTGCTTGACGCCGGCGCTCGCCGCAATGACGGCTGCCTGTGCGGCCGCCTTGGGCTCGCGCTCGACGGCGTCCAGCAAATCCTGCGCCGCGGAGCACACCGCGTGCACGGTGATGCGCCGCGGCGAGGGAGGGAACATAGTCAGAAAGTCGGGCGCGCATCGTGAAGGAGTGTGAAACCTGGTAACGAATCATAAACATTGGCTGTGAAACGATGCTCAGCGTCCAGGTGTGGGTTAGGCGATTGTGACGCTCCTCGCAAATCTGCTTCGTCAATCCGCCAGATTCCGCACATAAACTCCCGTAATTCCGGCGTCTCGCCGCTGGTCGTCATGTGGGCGATCTTATTGAGCATTGTCCCGCACGCGGCTGCGGTGGCCGCGACACCACTGGGATCAGCCGCCTCTGCCTTGGTGCACGTGCCGACGCGAACCGCCGCGCGTGCTTCGTCGCCGCTGCTCGCCATCGGCAGCCGCGGCAGCAGCACAGCTGAGGACCCTTACGAGGTGCTGCGCGCAGGCTACGACCGCAGCCAGCTGACCAGCTTCTTCATGAAGCGGCCGGTGGCGCTAATGGGCCGCGCGGCCAAATTTGCGCGCGTGTACAAGAAGCTGCAGCGCGTGTGGCTGCGCGAGGAGGCGCTGCCGGCCGCGGAGCGCACACGCGGCAATGTGCTGCGACAGGAAATCTCGGCGCTCGGCCCGGTGGCGGTCAAGCTCGGGCAGACGCTCTCGCAGCGACCGGACATCGTCGGCGTGGACGTGTGCGAGGCGCTCAAGTCGCTGCAGACGTCGAACGCGCCGTTTGACAACGAGCGCGCGTGGCAGGTGCTGCGGGAGGAGCTCGGCGCGCGCGGGCGTCCGATCGCGCCTGGGCCGACCTTCGTGGACGGCACGACCGATCCGAACGCGCCGCCCGTGTTCGCGCGCCTTTCGGAGCAGCCGATCGCCTCCGCGTCCCTGGGCCAGGTCTACCGCGGCCAGACGCACGACGGGCGCGAGGTCGCTGTGAAGGTGCAACGGCCGGGTGCGGTGAGGCAAGTGGCCCTCGACTTCGCAGTGCTCATCGTGGGGCTGCAGATGATCGCGGCGAGCGGCTGGGGGAACGGCGATCTGGACGAGATCCTGGACACGTGCGCCCAGGGAGTCTTCGAGGAGCTCGACTACCGTAACGAAGCGCGCAATGCGGCGGAGTTCAAGTCGTCGATGGCCTTCCTTGGATACGTCGACGTGCCCGACTTTCTCCTCGAGTACACTCAGGGTAGCCCTACTCAGGGTAGCCGCGTGCTCGTGAGCGAGTGGGTGTACGGGCGGCACCTCGACAAGCTCAGCCGCGAGGAGGGTCTTCGCATGACCTACATGGCCGTCGAGGCGGTGACAGCGAGCCTCGTGCTCACCGGCATCGTGCACGCCGACCCTCATGAAGGTAACTTGATGCTCGCCGACGACGGGCGGCTGGTCTTCCTCGACTTTGGGCTCATGTCGCGCGTGCAGCCGCAGATCATGGAGGCGTTCGCGTACGGCATCCAGTGCGTCCTCAACGAGGACTGGGATGGGCTCGTCATCGCCTTCATCAAGAGCGGCTTCGTAGGCTCCCCGATCGAGGCGAGGGAGAATGTCAAGGCGCCCTTCCGTCCCGCCGGCCCCGATGCGCAGCAGCGGATGGCCTCCGAGTTACGAGCGAAGATGGGCGCGTGCCCGGGAGGCACGAGCCGCTTCGGCGCCCTCTCCACTGTCCTGTTTGACATGGGCAAGCTCTGGCGCATGTACTCGCCGCCGTACATCATCCTCTTGATCCGCACCTTTCTCACCCTCGAGGGCATCGCTGGACAGGTCGACCCGAACTTTAATATTTACGAGGTGAGCCTGCCTTGGGCGCTGCGCCGGGCACTCTCCCCTTCGACCGAGGACGGGGCGCGCCAGCTGCGCTCCTCCATCCTCACCGCCGACAACCAGCTGCAGTGGGAGAAGATCATGACCCTCTTGCGCGACGCGCTGAGCAGCAGCAGCGACGGCAGCAGCAGCAGCAGCAGCGACGGCAGCAGCAGCAGCGACGGCAGCAGTAGCAGCGACGGCAGCGACGAGCAGCGACGAGCAGCAGCAGCGGCGGCGGAGCGCAGCACAGCAGCAGCGGCGGCGGCAGCAGCCACGGCCGCGCGCGCAGCTGCCGCCGCCCCGCATGTGGGCAGCGGCACAGGGCGCGCGAGTGACGCCGTGGGGCCGCCGACGGGAATGGGGCACGTTGGGAGCAGCGCAGGCCCCTCCAAGCTTGCCAAGCTTGCGGGTAGCGGCGCCGCCACGCCGATGGAGAGTGTGCTGGAGCTGCTCGGCTCTCCCGAGGGGATCCATCTTCGTCGGATCGCCAACGATCTCGACTCCACCGAGCTCCTCTTGCGCCTGGCCTCTCCCCGAGGCGAGGCTCGAGCGGTGCGTCACCTGACGACCGAAGCGATCGCGAAGGCGCTCACGCCGCTCCTGCGCACATGCACCTCACGCCTGCGACAGGCCGCGCTCATGCCGCTGCGAGGGCTGCGCCGTGCGGGCGGGCACGCCACAACGCTCACCACAACGCTCGCCGAGCCGCTCTCCGCTGGCAGCGATGGCTCGCTCACCACAACGCTCACCACAACGCTCACCACAACGTCCACTCGGGCCGAGGAGACAAACAAGCCCATGGCGCTCACAGCAGCGGCGCGCGAGCTTGCGGCGGGGGCGGCCCGCCAAGCGGCGCGAGTCGGAGAGGCGGCGGGTGAGGCGCGCCAGCGGGTGGGAGAGGCGGCAGGCGAGGCGAGACAGATCGTGGGGGAAGCTCGCCAGCGGCTGAGCGCGCAGTGGCCGCGATCGCCCAAGAGCCTGAAGCTGCGCAGCCGCCGTCTCACTCGCTCGGCGACCGTGTACGGCGTGCTTCTGCGCACCCACCTGCGCCGCCAGCTAACCTCCGGCTGGCGAGGCGGCGTGGCCGCGCTCTCGCTCGTGTACCTGGCGGTGCGCGTGGGCGCTCTTGGAGTGCTCAAGGCGGCGCTTCGGTCGGGCGCCGCTGTGTATGGCGTCGCTGCCATCGCGGCGAGCCTCGCCGTCTACGTGCGCGCGCGGCCGGTGCATGCGGGCCTCGTCGTGCTCGCGGGGGGCATCCTCGCGCTCGGCGCGGCGACGCAACAGCGGCCGCCCGACGCGAGCGAGGAGGAGGTCATGGTGGAGGCGGTGGAGGGACGTTAATTGCACAAGATAAATCGACACACAGAGCAACTGTGCGTGCGAACACGTTACACGCGCCGCCGCCGGTCGGGCGGGTGCTGCTAGAGGTTGCCGCGCGCCGCCGCGGGCGTCCCACCGCACCGAGTGGCACGAGACCACGAGGCTGCGTCCGGTCGTCCGCGGTTACACAATTTCACAGCGTGGAGTCCACTGCCTCAGTCTCGATGGACAGACACTAGTCACTGTACCGGTACTTAGAGCGGCTCCGCGCGCTCAGTAGATACCAATAACAGCCAGCCACGAGCCGCCGTGCCCCGAATTGTGACGTCACAGGGTGCCGAGCAAGTCACAGATCACTGTGTGGCCACTATCACGAGCGAGTGAAAGCGCGGTCTTGCCCGTGGCAGTCTGCACTTCCTTGCGCGCGCCGGCGCTGAGCAACATGTGGACGCAGTGCTGCTGGCCCGCCTTTGCCGCATAGATGAGCGCAGTGTAGCCTGCCTCTGTAGCATGCGAGGCGCCCGGCGAGGCGACGACGGCAGCGTCGATGTCCGATTGCGGGAGCACACGCTCAAGCAACGTTGTCAGGCCACCGATGCTGGCCGCCATGAGCATCGTAAAGTTGTTGATGCTCACCACCTTGAGCGAGGCACCCGCCTTGAGCAGTTCGAGAGCAACCTGCTCGTGGCCATTTTTGGCAGCGAGCATCAAGGCGGTCACGCCGTCGGACCTTGCCTTATTTGGGTCCGCCTTTGCCTCGAGCAGGACGAGAGCAACCTGCTCGTGGCCACTTTGGGCAGCCCTAATCAAGGCGGTCATGCCGGCGTTGTTCTGAGAGTTCACGGCGGCGCCCGCCTCGAGCAGGACGAGAGCAACCTGCTCGTGGCCATTTTGGGCAGCAAACATGAGCGCCGTCCAACCGTCTTCCTCGGTTTGGTCAATGGCTGCCCCCGCCTTGAGCAGGACGAGAGCAACCTGCTCGTGGCCTTTTAAGGCAGCGCTCATCAAGGCGGTCCTGCCGTCATTTTTCTGAGCGTTCACGGCGGCGCCTGCCTCGAGCAGGACGTGAGCAACCTGCTCGTGGCCATCTTGGGCAGCCCACATCAAGGCGGTCACGCCGTTGTTGGAATGAGCGTTCACGGCGGCGCCCGACTCGAGCAGGACGAGAGCAACCTGCTCGTTCCCATTTTCGGCAGCGATCATCAAGGCGGTGACGCCGGCGTTGTCCTGAGCGTTCACGACGGCGCCCGCCTTGAGCAGGACGAGAGCGACCTGCTCGTGGCCATTTGACGCAGCCCGCATCAAGGCGGTCACGCCGTCGGACCTTGCCTTATTTGGGTCCGCCTTTGCCTCGAGCAGGACGAGAGCAACCTGCTCGTGGCCATTTCGGGCTGCTGCCATCAAGGCGGTCACGCCGGCGTTGTTCTGAGCGCTCACGACGGCGCCCGCCTCCAGCAGGACGAGAGCAACCTGCTCGTGGCCATCTAGGGCAGCAAACATGAGCGCCGTGCAACCGTCTTCCTTGGTTTCGTCAACGGCTGCCCCCGCCTTGAGCAGGACGAGAGCAACCTGCTCGTGGCCATTTTGGGCAGCGAACATCAAGGCGGTCACGCCGTCGGACGCTGCCTTATTTGGGTCCGCCTTCGCCTCGAGCAGGACGAGAGCACACCGCTCGTGGCCATTTTGGGCAGCAAACATGAGCGCCGTCCAACCGTCTTCCTCGGTTTCGTCAACGGCCGCCCCCGCCTTGAGGAAGACATGAGCAACCTGCTCGTGGCCACTTTGGGCAGCGAACATCAAGGCGGTCCATCCGGCGTTGTCCTGAGCGCTCACGACGGCGCCTGCCTCGAGTAGGACGAGAAGGCAGGGCTCGTGGCCGTTTTGGGCAGCGAGCATCAAGGCTGTCCAGCCATCGTCGTCGGCTGCGTCAACTGCCGCCCCCGCCTTTAGCAGGTTGCGAAGCTGATGGTCGTCTCCTCTATCAGCAGCCCCCCTCAAGGCCGCCGCCTTCTCAGCCGCCGCCGCCGCTGCCTTCTCGGCCGCAACCTTCTCTGCCGCGGCCTGTTCCTCCTCCTTTCGCCTCAGCTCCCACTCGTCCGCCTTGTCACCTGTGAGAGTGCCCGAGGCGACCATCACACGGATCATATTCTTGACGTGCATTGCCGGCAGCAGCTTCGTGCCCATCGGCAAGTTCGTCAACGGGCTCTTGCCCTGCTGCTTGAGCCACTCCTCGATGGCCGATCGCTCGTACACCTTTCCGTCCTCGGCGATGACCGGGTCGAAGGGCAGCGAGAAAGTGATGGGGCAGAGGAGCTCGGCAAAGGCCTCCTCGATGGCGCTCTTGTGCCGGCGCAGCTCCTGTGCCGTCTCGTCCTCGGCCTCAGCAGCGCGGCTGCGGCTGCTGCCGCCGCCCCAAGAGGTGCCCCCCTCAGGTTGAGGCAGAGCTCGGCGACCGGCGCCACGATGCCGAGGTGGACGTCGTCGGGGTGCTCCTTCGTGAGCCACCGATAGGACAGCGCGACGAAGAGCACGCCAAAGTCGTCGTCCAGCGCCAGCGCGACCCTTCGCAGCTCCGCCGGCGG
>PJAB01001418.1:0-14639 GCA_002887195.1 Chrysochromulina parva
TGTCTCCGTATGTGTTTATCGGAGACGACGTGATGATGAGCCAATCCAATGTGTGGTCCTACTTCTATCCCTACGTCCCTGCCATTCCCAAGGAGCACCAGCCCAGCAATCCCGCTGCCAGCACTTCGCCGAACCCCCAGCTTGACGAAGAGGCTGCAAAGGCCGAGGTCGAGGACGTGCGAGATCAGGAGCACAGAGCTGCGGTAGCCCAAGCAGAGGCGTTTCGAGCCGAGGCTGCCAAGGTAGCGGCTGCGGAGGAGGCGGCGCAGGCTGAGGCAGCCAGGGCAGCTGCGGTGGAGGCGGCGCAGGTTGAGGCTGCTAGGGTGGCGGCTGCGGAGGAGGCGGCGCAGGCTGAGGCAGCCAGGGCAGCTGCGCAGGCGGCGGCGCAGGCTGAGGCTTTCGTGGTGCAGCAGCTACCCACCGCTGTACGCAAGATTGATGGTTCTCGATACCGGAGATCTAGCTTCCAGTTCCCTCGCCATCGATCCCTCCTTATCGATCGCCTGGTTCGGCGGTACGGCGGGTGACGTGGTATGCGGTGGTATGCGGTGGTATAAGGGACCCCCTGCGCTGGTATGCGGTGGGGGGATTCAATTGGGGGGGGATTCAAAGGTCGTGCCGTCTGAGTTGGGTGAGTGTAGGGCATGAGGTGCTGGGTGAGTTTAGGTGAGTGTTTGTCGGATACAGTCGGATCTACATCTGTTATGATAATATAGTTCTACTACACGACATGTAATTTACATTGTACCTTTACATTCTATTGTAGCTGTAGCTTTAGAACCGAACCTTTACATTGTAGCGGTAGGGTACAAAAAGCCTGCCTGCCACAAATCCACAGTTGGAAGCAACCTAGAAGCAACCCAGTTCAGAGCGGGAGCCCGGCGCTCAAGCCACAAGCCACGTGGCACAGAACTCCTCGCCTATTCAGCTGCAGCTACAACTCGAAAACTCGTGCATACACCTCCGAGAGCGTGTCCGCATGGGCTTTCGCCCATCGAAGCTCCTCCTCCGCGGCGAGGCGCTCGAGCTGCTGCATGCACAGCTCGAGCCGCCCGTCCTTGGCGCTGGTGCTCAGATCGCCATCAAGCGCCGCCTCGGCGGACGGCGCAAGAGGCGTGCCCTCCTCCGAAAACGACTGTTTCAGGAGGTCCACCTTGTCCCTGGGCAGCATGGAGACACTCTGGGTCGTTACGAGGCGAGCAAACTGCGCAGGCGCGCTCAGCCGCACGTCAAGCGCCGTCGAGAGCGTACCTGATGAGAGAGAGAATCAGATGCAATCAGTCAAAGACTCTCGTACAGCTGTAGGCACTGCCGTCGAGCGCGGTCGCGAGCGCACCGAGGAGGCCGAGCAGCAACGGGAACCGCCACGGCGCGCGCGCAGTGACGGCGACCGCATGCAGCGCCTCGTTTGCCTTGCCGAGCAGCCCGGCGAGCCGGCCCTCCTTGGCATGCGACAAGTGCGCCAGAAGTGTCCTGTACACGACGCGCCGGATAACGAAGAGGCAGAGCTCCGCGGCGGCCCCTTCACAGCTGGCGCGCGAGACTGGGAGCTCGACACGTGGCAATGAGGCCAGTCCGGGCAGCTGCTTACGCAGATGGCGCGCCATCTCGTCCACCCGCACGTTCCCCCAGTCCACATTGTTGAGCATGAGGCAGAGCTCCTGCACGCTCGGCGGACGGCGCACCGCCTGCACCAGTAGGCTCTCCTCCGGCCGCCCTACCGACCCCCTGCCGCCCTGCGCTGCACAGTCGGCCTCGAGCGCAAGGGCCCAGCTGCGTATGGTGGTGGCGGCCGCCGCTGCGGCCGCCGCGCCAATGTCGATCGTCGCCGCGTCGCCACCTCCAGATGTATTGCCTATGGCGCGCCTGTGGTGTATCGCACTCGCACGAAAGACAAGCAGCTGCTCTCCCTTCTCGATGCGCAGCTCTCCATTGGACTGCAGGGACACGGAGGCATCCACCCCTAGGAGCAGCTCCTTTTCTTCCGTGTGCTGCGCGTCGTGAGCCCATTGCAGTCGGCCGGGGCGCAAGATCACGTGCCGAGTGCTCCAGATGAGGGCCTCACCTTTCATCTCGAGCCCCTCCCGCAACCTCGTCGCCCAAGTAGGCTGCTTCTCGAGCCATCCTGACATGATCACGAGCTCAACGCGTTCCCCCCCCGCATGCTCGCCATGCTCGCCATCCGGCCTCTCGGCCGCTGACCTCTCGGCCGCCGCCACCTGAGCCGCAGCTGCTTCGGCTGCCGCGACGGCCAACGGCTGGCTCACGTCGCCCTGCTGCCACCTGGGTCGCAAGAGCATGCAGTACTGGCTCAATTGCGCGTCGAGGAGCTCGAAGAAGCGCTCCGCGGGCGGCACAAGGTCCGCATGGGACTTGAGCCCGCCGCATGCGGCAAGGTCAGCAAAGAGGTTGCAGAGCTCGGCGAGGTGGCGCACCTGATGAGGGGGCCATCAGATGAGGGGGCCATCAGATAGCCATCGGTGGCAATCAGAGGTCATCAGCGGGCCGCGCACCTAAAGAGGGACGCAATCAGATGGCCACCAGAGAGGCCATCAGAAGCTCATCAGAGGCGCACTCAGAGCTCATCAGAGGCCATCAGAGCTCGGCGAGGTGGCGTACGAAGTCGACGATAGACGAGGTGATCGGCTCCGTAGGAGCAATGGGCGCCCAGATCTCCTGCGCGAGATGGCGTGGCATCTCGAGCTCGAGGAGCAAAGAGAGCTTCTCACACAGCCCGAGCAGCACGCGCGCGCTCACATGGCGGAGCGCGGGCCACCCAAACACGGAAGACTGATGGGCCTGTGTCTTCCAAGCGTCCAGCGGCGAGACATTGGGGGAGCTTTTGAGGGAGCCTTCCTCCCCCCCACCGCTGCCGCCCTTTTTCTGACCGGTGACCATCTTGTACGCCTTGTGCACAGCGCCGCCGACGACGCCGCGCCCCTTGCGCTGGCCAGCCTTGGACTTGGTCGCTTGGTCGGAGGTGCCGCCACCGCCGCTTGCCACGGCCTCGGCCACGCGCTGGGGGCGCCCGAGATGGCGCTCGAGCAGCGCCTCAAGTTTCGTCTGGAAGCGCCCGAGCGCATGGAGGACGCTGATGGCGACCGGCCCCACAGTGACGAGGCTGTCGAGCAATGCGCGCGCTCGCACGTCGATCACCGAGGTTGCGATAGCGTCGAGCGCCACTCGGAGCGCACGCCACTCACCCGTGGGACCGCCACCAAAGCAGCTGCCGAAGGCTTGGCAGTAGGCGAGTTCGGGGCCCAAGGCCTGCTCGAGGGCCTCGCAGAGCTGACGAAGTTGTTTCGCGCCCTCGGCGTCGACGTTTGGGTCCTCGGTGCACATGGCCTCGGCCTCAATATCCGAGGCCCACTCGGCGAGCGTGCCTTCCCTGATGGTGTCGGTGTCGATCTGGTCGGCCGAGATTGAGCGTGCCTTCTTCTCGGGCATGCGCAGCATCACCGTGCGCTGGTAGCATACAATACGCAGGATGTCGCCCGTGATGCTGACCTTGGTGTGCGGATCCAGGGACATCACCTTGAGCCCAGTACCCTTCTCGTCTTTCGCCCAGACGATTTTGCCGGGCAGCAAGGCCACATACTTGAGGGACCATGCAAGGGAGCGGTAGCCTGTGGGCGCGTGGCTCAGAAGCTGCTGCGTGAGGTTCTCCGTGAGCGATGCGCCGCCAGCGAGCCGCTTATCGCCCGCCGCCGCCGCCGCGCCGCCACTCACCGCGGCCGCCTCGAGACGTGAAGCAAGCCCATCCCGCCACCCTATGTTTCATGATGGGAGGTTCGTCAAGAGACAATCAGAGGGTCAAGAACTCATCAGAGGCTCATTAGGGGCAATCAGAGCTCATCACCTATTTCCCAGGAACACTCAGAGGGTCAAGAACTCATCAGAGGCTCATCAGGGGCAATCAGAGCTCATCACCTATTTCCCACGAAGGGAGTTTCTCAAGCCAAGCACTTCGGAGCGGTCGACCTTCGAAGCCTTCCGCGCCCATGCCGCTCTTGCCGAGAGCGACGGCGCCAGCCGTCGCGGCCGCACCAACGCCGACCGCGACTGCCGTCGCGTGGGCTCCGACCACGACAGCTGCCGCTGCCGGCAGCGTCGCAGTCGCGGCCGCAGCAGTCGCAGCGCCGGCGGCCGTCGCCGTCGCGGCCGTAGCAACAGCTGCGTGGGCAGCCGCCACGCTCGCCACAGCCGCGGCCGCCGGCAGCGCCACCGGTAGCATCACGACAGCTAAGGCAGTTGCGGCCGTCACGCCCGCACCCATAGCGACAGCCTTGGCGACAGCCTCTTTGTCGCCCGTGGCCGCCGCGGCGGCTGCATCCCGAGTGGCCGTCCCGACGGCCTTGGCGCCATCGACTGTGGCCGTCCCGACGGCCTTAGCGCCATCAAATGTGGCCGTCCCGACGGCCTTGGCGCCATCAAATGTGGCCGTCCCGACGGCCTTGGCGCCATCAACTGTGGCCGTCCCAACGGCCCTGACTTTATCGACAGACTGCTCAAAGATGTTGCGCTTGGACGAATCATTGGGCAGCTGAGGTACTGGCGCGTTGGGCGACGCAGCGGCGGCCGTGCTAGTCGGTCCCTGGGCCACGGGCGCGAGCGCCGTGCTGAGCGCCGCATGGGACATCGCGGTGCCGAGCGCACGAAGTCGTTCCAAGTGGCTCGCGACAGAGCGCGCGATGAGCGCTGTCGTGAGCGCCTCGACCTTGCGTTCGCTGCTCCCAAGCAGCGAACGCAACGCTGATGCCTGGGCGAGAGTGTGGAACTTAGTCACGATTCGACCCGAAGATGAGATGGCAGGGCGCGCGTCGCTCTTCGCCCCAGGGGTGATGATGCCATGGAGATGTTGGAGTGCCGCCGCACGCTCCGTCGGCCCCGCGCGATTGAGCACGATCGCCGTGAGCGTCGCCAGCCGCCAAGTGCCTACGAGCCGCGGGAGCTCAGCACGTCCGGAACAGCCTCCGAGGTATCGAAAGTCGCGCAGCACCTCAGCCAGCTCGGCGGCGAGATCGGCCGAGGTCGAGGCGAGCCGATCAGCAGCCCGCCAGGGATGGCGCGATTTCGTCTTGTAATCGCGCAGCCGACGGGTGAGTGCCGCCTCCCGCGCTGCACGCTGGATGAGTGTGGCGGCCGCCGCCCCCGATTCACCAAGCGTGGCGCAGCGCGGCAAGAGGTGATCCAAGCGCGCTTTGGCGGCCGCGGCGTGCGCGACGCGTGCGTCAGCCTCCGCATCGTCGTCAGCCGAGCTTCTGTGCGTGAGCTCCGCCCACACCGCCGCGATTAACGCCGTGTTGAGCTGCTCTTGCCATGCGGGCTCGAGCGGATGCGCCTCCGAAAAAGTCCGCAACGCATGGACGCGAGCTCCGAAGGCGTTGACTAGCACGTGTAAACGCGCGAGGGCGTGCGTGCGTGCGTCTAGCCGGAGCGAGGGCCAGACACGATGGAGCGCCGGCAGCGCGCGCGACTGCGCCTCGTTCGAGGCTGGCAGCCATTCGTACCACACCCCGCCATGACCGCCGCCGCCGCCGCCGCCGCCACCGCCGGGGCCTTCGATGGCGCTACCGGTACCGCTACCATCCGCAGTCCGCGAGAGTGCGGGCTCTAGCAAGGGCTCGAGAGCTACGGCACGCACAAGCTCGGCATACAATTGGAAGGCCAGCGGGGCCGGCCACGGGTGACCAAGCGCCTTAGTTGCCGTGAGCGTGTCCCAGATGACCATCTGCCACTCGTTGCCACCGGTGGCCGCTGCGGCGGTCGTCGCAACCGTGGCTGCATCGATCGGCGCGATAAAGTCGATCGGGAGTGGGACGTCGTCCTGGGCGCGTTCGGTATGGCCCTCGAGCAGGCGGGCAGCGTACAGGTCGATCGCATTTGCGACGCTCGCACCGCCGTCCGAGCCGTCCAACGCCAATACGAGCAGCAACCGTTGGCGTGCAAGGAATGGTCTGCTGGCCGAATCGGCAGAAAGAGCGCTCGCCTGGATAAGTACGATGGCGCGGTAGGCGGGGAGCCATCGCTGGACGGTGTCGCGAGGTATGGGCACCGGGCCGCCTTCGGTATGCAGCAGGAGCCTCGCCAACATCTGATGCTGGCGCTGCGTCACCCCGAGGGACGATCGCAGCAACTCGGAGAACTCGTCCGTCGCGCCCTCGGTGCACAACATGTAATGCTCGTAAGCGGCCACTTTCGCCACGGCGGCGTCCAGCTCCGAGCGGCGAGCCCGGGCGCCCGCGTCAACTGATGACGCCTCCGTCTTAGCACCCTGCAAGCCTTCGTCAAAGACAGCCCGCAAGCCCGCGGTCATGCCGACCTTATAGAGGCCTGTACCCAGGAGATTACTGACGCCGTCACCGACGGCCTTCGCGCCGTCGCCGACGGCCTTGGCCCCCTCAAGGCTCTTCTTGCCCACAAAGGCAGCTCCATCCGCTGTGGCCGCGCCAACAGCCTTGAGTTTCTCGACGGACTGCTCGATGAAATTGGCCTTGGGAGCCTCTGGCGGTGGCGTCAGCGCCGGCTTACCGTCGATTCGGGGATGCATCGCTTTACCTGACCGCTGCAGGCAGCAGCCAGCAAGGACTTGTTCAGGCGGAGGCAGCAAGGACTTGTTAGACAACACCGAGGACATTTCGAGCACGCTCACTGGGCTCGTTTGCGCTCTCTCATACTTCTCTCATCGTCCTTTTCTTCTGAATTGCCAAATTAGAGACTCCAGACGACAAACATCTAGAGACTTCTAGGCCCGACCGAGCCAGCTGAGGCAGCCTTCGCGAGTCCGTGTGGCTCGATATTCAGATCTCAGATCAACGTTGATCTAAAGGTTGATCTTCAGATCTCAGATACAA
Organism: Chrysochromulina parva; assembly: GCA_002887195.1. NCBI lineage: Eukaryota > Haptophyta > Prymnesiales > Chrysochromulinaceae > Chrysochromulina > Chrysochromulina parva. Next base: position 6,855 of record PJAB01001418.1, read on the forward strand.
CTGAGAAAACATCCGAGCCATCTCGTCCGAGGCTGAGGCCGCGATGGATGATGAGGACGAAGAGGACGAGGAGGCCGGTGACGAAGTGTCGCCACGGTCGCCAAGGCCGGGCAGGCGCCATCCTGTCAATACTGGGCAGCACGCCCCAGGGCCTGATGAAGGCGATGCGGACAAGGACGAGTAGGAGGGCGAGCGGCTTGGGGAGGCGCGGGCTGCCCCACTGGGCACTGGGCTCTGCCTCTGGCTCGCTCTCGCGCTTACTTGCCACCTTGAGGCTGAGCAAGCTTCTGCAGCACGCGCGTCGTATACTGGCGCAGCATGCCATCGGGATGGGACACGAGCGGTAGCAGCGCCTTATCGAGAGCGAGAGGAGTCATGACCTCTCGGCACTCGGCGTGGCCGGCGAGGTTGCCTAGGGAGAAGACGGCGGTGCGCGAGGAGCGCAGGCGTGCGGCCACGTCGACGTTGCCACCGCCTTCGTCGTCGGCCGCCCCAGCTGCGGCCCCTCCTTTGGCGGCCGCACCCTCAGCTGGTGCCGGTGCCGCGTCCGACGGCGCAGCGAGCACCTGCAGCGCGAGCGCCAGCAACGCCTGCGGCACCTGGCGTGCGATGAGCTCGGGGGAGAGCTGCGCGCCGTTCCGGGCGAGGTTGCCGAGCGCGCCCGCCGCGTTCGCTCGCGTCTTATGGTCCAAATCGGAAAGGCACCCCACGAGCGGCTCGACGCACGATGCAAGCTCCGCGTAGAGCTCGTCGCTGTGGAATCCGGCATTGCCCACTGCGAAGCATGCGAACTTGCGCACGGCGGCGTCGGCGTCGGCGCAGCGCCGGCTGAGCAGTGGCAGCAGGGCGCCCCGCCGGAGCACATCGTAGTACCCGACCGAGTGCTTGCAAAGGTTGCCGAGCAGGTTACATGCCTTGGCGCGCACGCCGCCGTCCGCATGCCGCAGGAGGGCTGGCAGGCGCTCGCTCAGCACGCTCCCATGCACCGCTGGACTCAAGCCGATGGCGGCGGCGCCGCCGCTCGCGCCGCCGCTGGCCCTGGCGCCGGCGCCGCCGTCCGCGCCGCCGATGGCGTCGCCGATGCGTGCAATCTGGCAGAGGATGAGAAGGGCGTCGGTGAGCGTGGCCGTTGCACGTGCGGGCGCGAGCATGCGCCGGAGCGTAGGTGGAGCCACACCGCCAAGTGCAACGTACTGCTGCGCAAAGTGCGTCGAGCCGAGCACGAGGCGAGCCATCAAGCCCACTGCCACCTGAGGATCATGTGGCTCCGCGAGCGGCGTCGACATCAGCAGTGCCCCCAGCAGCTCACCACTGTACATGGCTTGCTGAAGCGCCACGAGGGCCTGTGCTGAGCGCTCACCGCGCGACCCAAATGGCACATACAGTGTCAAGCTCACCGCGTTGAGCAGGGCCGAGGCGGCGCCCGCGCCGCCGCCGCGTGCAGTCGCGACGAGCCGCACCTCGCGCAGCGGCGCGGCCGGTCGCCAGGGGCCAGCGGTGGCACCCATCGTGGCGGTGGTGCTTCCGAGCGGCTCGGTGCGCTCGAGTAGGTGCATTAGCGCCGCGAGGAGCCCCGAGTGAAGCAGCTTGCCAGCGGAGACCTCTGCATACTTGGAGAGCCCCTCGTGCGCGGCGCGTACAAGCATGAGCGTCCCGACGATGGAGAGCAGCGGCGGCGGCTCCGGCGGGCCGTTGGCGGCACTGAGCGCGGCGGCGGCGGCGACGGCAGCCCCGGAGGTCAAAGCCGAGGTGGTGGAGCCAGTGTGGACTAGTGAGCCTTGCGAGACGGTGCGCAGCGCACCCGCCAGAGCGCGCCAGAGCGAACTCTTACCTAGGGGAGCGAGGTGCGCGTGCTTGCGGGGTAACCGGCTCAGAAGGCGCTGGAGGAGCGCCGCCAAGCCATCGGCCGCGCGCGTGTGCGGCAATCCGAAGGCCGTACCCTCAGCCGTCCGGAGTGCCTCGTCGGCCGCGACGGCGGCGGCCGGGTGCAGCAGCCACTCGAGCCACGCGAGGGCGCGAGAGACAGCGCCGCTGTCGCCCACATCGGCCTGCAGAGCCGCGAGCACGTCGTGCGCGCTCACGTCAGTCCGCAGCAGCTCGGCGAGGCAGCCGGATGCGACGCTGGCCAGGACGGCGGCACGGCCACCGTCGCTTGGGGAGCCGGCGGCCGAGGACGGCTCTGTGGGCGATGGGAGGATGGCGGGCAGGAAAGTGAACGGGTGCTGGTCGGCGGCGGTGGGCGGCTGCGAGGGCGGCGGCACGAGCGGCGGCGCTGTCGCCAGCCAGCGTACGAGCGTCGGCAGGTGCGGTGACGAGCACAGCACGGCCGCGGAACGCGTCTGCTGCGATCCGTGGGAGAGGAGCAGGTTGAGAAGCAGCATCGCCAGCAGCGCCGCCACCTCTCCGCCCGTCTCGTCTCTCTCCTTCCAGGGGGCCACTACGGTCGGGCGCGCCTCCGCAGCAGCCGTCACCACTCCCCAGAGCGCCAGTTGGGTGAGCTCGTCGGTGGCGAGCGCCGCAGCGAGCGCCGGCTGCGCACGGCCCACGCTCAGCAACAATCGGAGAGTCGGGAGAGGCAAGCGCCCCATCCAGCCGGCGACGCGCGAACGGTACGCAAGCAGGTGCTGGCCGACCGCGCAGCAGAGTGAATGCCCCGCCTGCGAGTGCGGGCCCAGAGCCTCATTGTCCGACTCGGGCGCCGCCGCGGAGCGAGCGTGCGATGGGCGCGCGGGCGGCGGCGGCGGCGGCGACGGTGCCTCATCCACGGGCGTGTGCACGACGGCGCTCAGGAGGCTGAGCGCCGAGGCGGGCGCCTCGTCCAGCAGGTCACACAGGGCGCGGAGCGCGGGCGGCGTGCGCGCGAGCTGCGAGCGCATGGCGCTGATCGTGAGGGCCTCGGCGCGCTGCAGCCCCTCCAGTTGAGTGAGCGCGTCGATCCGCGTGGCAGGGCTCTCGAGCGCTTGTAGCAGCTTCGCCACCCGCGCTTCCACCCCAGTAAGAGCCGCGTCGAGGCCCGCGTCCGCCGCGCACGCGGCATTGCTGCCGCTCGGCGCTGTGGCCGCGCGTGGCACCGACGGCAGGAAGCGCTCGGGAAGGGCCGCCGCTGCCATGCTGCTGCCGCCGTCGCCTTGGCGTTCGACATGGCGCTCGACAGCGTTGGTCGTAAGCGGCGGCGCGCGAAGCGAAGGCAGAGTGAGCGCCGTAGTGAGCGGCGACGGCACCGAAGGAATGTCACGCCGTGGCGGCGGGGTGCCCTCGGGCGTAGCACCCTCGGTCAGCCGCAGCCGACCTATCGGGGTCACGTCCATGGCGCGCGGCACCGCCGTGCGCCGACCCACACCCGTCTCGTGCACGCCAGCCGAGCCAGCCGAGCCGGCAGAGGGCGCACTAGCGGAGGAGGGGGCCACTCCCGACGCCGTGGGCGACTGCTGCCAGCCCGCGGTGGGGTCCGGGGAGACGAGTCGGGTGTGCGCATGATTGGCGCAGCAGGGCGTGAGAGCGGTCGGTGTCTCGGCCTTGGCACCCCCGGCGCCGACCACTGCCCCACGATGTTTGGGCAGCGGCGGAGTGCCGTTGGGCTCGTGGGAGCCTCTCGCCACACCCTCCACGGCAACGCCGGCACCCGCCACGGTGCCTGAGAGCATAGTAGGCGAGGCTGGGCTCGCAGCGGTCAGCGATAGGTGCCGAGGGGGCGGCAGGGGCGTGGCCGTCGTCACGGGCGGGCGGAGTGGCACATGGCCGCCGAAGGAGGCGGCCGCAGCCTCTTGCGCGGCCACTCCCCGGGCGGCCCTCATGTGCTGCAGCCCACGATCCATGCTGCGGTCTGGCGCACTGCAAGTGGCGCCATCGCCAGCCGCCCCGGTCCCCGTCCAGTCGAGCGCCGTCGCAGTGCGCTCCAGCAGGCGTGACGCCTCGGCCGAGGGGCAGCCCTCCCAGTTGCTACCGCCGCTGCCTCTAGCTTCGCCGAAGAGCTCGACCGGTCGCACCGCCATGGGCTCCATCGGCTCCAAGCTCGGCTGCGACGGGCTGCGCGCATCGGCCGAGGCGGGCCGCTGGGGCAGCGGCGGTGGCATGGCGATCGCTGCCCCATGCGCCTCCTCCTCCCCCGTCTCAGCCCGAGAGGCCGTCTGCCCTGCCTCTCTCATGCGCGAATGCGAGGCAGGCTCCGCCGTGGAAGGGCGCGGCGGCGGCGTCCGCGCCCCCCTGCTGGCGCCGTCTAGGGTCGCCGCCACGGCCGCCGACACTGCCGCTCCGCCCAGCGTGGTGCCGAGCAGCATGCCCGCAGCATCGGTGTCACGCGCCCCCTCGGGCGACAGAGGCGACTGCAACGAGGCAGCCACAGAGGCCATGCTCGGAGCTGCGCCGCCAGCCTTGCCTCCCTGCAAGCTTGTCGAGGCGGCCGCGACTTCTGCGGGAAGGAGCGTCGATTGCAAGCCGCCGTTGGAGCGCGGCGCCACCACCGCCGCCGCGCCAGCCGCAGGATAGGCCGGCGGCCTCTTCTCTGGGGCCCCACCGGCGCCCACGGTAGCGCCCAAGGCAGCGGTCGGTGGCTGGCCAGGCCAGCTGTGGGCCTCAGCGCCCTTGGTCGCACCGGACGGTCCGCCAGTCGACTTGAGGTTCTCCTCGGCATCGACTTCGCGTCGGGGGCGTATCGACGGCGCGCTGGCCTCGGCCTTGCGCTTGGGCGCCTGCTGGGATGTGGCGGCCGAGCTGGGAGCAACCTCCCTTGGCGCGGGCCTTCCACAGGCACCGGCACCGGCGCCCGCAGCCGGGCCAATCGCTGCCTCGCCCGCCGGAAGGGCGCTGCCGCGCCGTGCGGTGCGGCCGGGTGGCTTCTCCGCATGTTGACCTCTGTAACCGCTGATGACCGCTGCTGACCTCTGATTGCCTCCCTCATCAGGTGGCTTCTCCGCGGGCGAGGCGGCGCCGCGCCGCCCTCGTCGGCGCTCACCTGCTGCAGCAACGCTCGCGGCTGCGCCATCCCCGGCCGCCCTGCAGCTCGCCGCGTGCGCGTTCGCCTCCTCCTCGTGCACCGCTGCCGTGGCAGCGTCGGCCTCGGCGCCGGGCCTCACGGGCTGTGGCTGCTCGGGCGCCGCGGGGGTCCCCTCGGTGAAGTCGTTACTCGCGAGCCTCGGCAGCACAGAAAGGAACATGTGTGGGTTGTCCCGGCGCAGCTGCAGCGCATGTGCGGGCGCGCGCAGCCCGCGGCTGGGCGACACGGCTCCGGCGATGAAGGGATGCTGCAGCAGGTGCGGCCAGCCTAGTCGGTGCTCGGGGTTCTTGCGCAGTAGCCCCGAGAGGAACGAACGGAACGATGGGCTCATCTGCGGCGGGAACTGCACTTCCTGCTGCACGATGAGCGAGATGAGCGTGTAGATGTTGTTGGTGTAAAAGGGCGGCTGGCCGGCAAAGAGTTCGAAGAGGATGATGCCGAGCGACCACAGGTCCGCGCGGTGGTCGTACGGCTGCTCCTGCACGAGCTCCGGCGACATGTACAGCGGCGTCCCCTTGATGGACGTGAGCACCGTAGTGTGCTGCGACATGGCGCGAGCGAAGCCAAAGTCGCAGAGCATGACACGCGAACCGGCGCCGAGGAGCACGTTCTGCGGCTTCATGTCGCGGTGGATGACACGGTTCGAGTGCAGGTAGTAGAGCGCCTGCACGAGCTGCCGAGCGATGATGCGCACCTCCTCCTCAGGCAGCGAGCGGTCATCCTCGAGCACCTCGAAGAGCTCGCCCTGGGCGTACTCAGTGACGACAATGATCTCCGACTCGGTCTCGAAGTAGTCGAGCATGAGCACGATGTTCTCGTGCTGCAGCGTGCGCAGGATCTCGATCTCCTGCCGAAGAGCCTGCAGATCACGGTCAGAGCGGCCACCGGTCGGGATGAACTTGAGCGCGACCACCTGACCGCAGAACTTACGCCGACCCTTGTACACCTTGCCAAAGGAGCCCTCGCCGATAAGCTCGAGCACAATGTACCGGTCGAGGCCCTCCATATGATGCACCTCTATTGGCGCGGGAGTCGGCGTCGTGAGCGGGAACACGTCAATCAACACAGCACTGTTTGTCGGAAGCGAAGGAACTTTGCCATCATAATCTCACATGCACATGTACATGTACACTAGATGACGTCGAGTTCACATTCGCCAAGTCGCCCACTACAACGCGCGTCCTTCTTTGTGTGGCGACGAGAGGTCGGCGCCGCGGCGTCCCGCTCGCTGCGCCCTGTCGGCGGCGAAACCCCAATCCTGACTCCCTTTGTCTTTTTTTTCTTCGCCCCGACAGGACAGGCGGCAGAGCCGCAGCCGCAGCAGCATGTCGTCCATTGGCACCGGCTACGATCAGTCGACAACCACCTTCTCGCCCGATGGGCGCGTCTTCCAAGTGGAGTACGCGACCAAGGCGGTCGACATTAGCAGCACGGCGGTGGGGATCCGATGCAAGGACGGCGTCGTCATGTGCGTCGAGAAGCCGAAGCTCTCCAAGATGCTCGTCGAGGGCACCAACCGTCGCATCATGACGGTGGACAAGCACTCCGGCATCTGCATCTCCGGCATGATCGCGGACGCGCGGCAGATTGTCAACTACGGGCGGCGCGAGGCTACGGGCTACCTCGACTTCAGTGGCAGCCCGATCCCGGGCTCAGTGCTCGCCAGCCGCATCTCGATGATGATGCACACGTACACGCTCTACTGGTGCGCGGGGCTGCACCGCACCGCACCGGAATGCCTGCCCCCCCTCCTTGCTCCTCGCGCGTGCGCGCACCGATCGCGCGGCTTGACGCGCCCCATCGCGTCCGTGTACCTCGCCGCCGCAGGACTGTGCGGCCCTTTGGGGCGAGCGTGCTGATCGCGAGCTACGCCGAGGAGGGGCCGCAGCTGTACAGTGTGGACCCCTCGGGCGTTTCGTACCGGTACTTCGCGACTGCGATCGGCAAGGGCAAGAACGGCGCCAAGTCACAGCTCGAGAAGCTCGACCTGACCACACTCACCGCGCGTGAGGCCGTCATCGAGGCCGCCAAGGTCATCTACTCGCAGCATGACCCGTCGAAGGAGAAGCCCATCGAGCTCGAGATCTCGTGGGTGTGCGACGAGTCGAACAAGATGCACCAGCTCGTGCCACCCGCGCTGCACGCCGAGGCCGAGGCCGCCGCCAAGGCCTACCGTGAGGCGATGGACGACGACTAGCGCTCTTTGCGCGCGCACGCGAGCGAGCGAGAGAGCGAGAGAGGGGCGCACAGGCACGAGCTCTGCAGGGGGGCCGTGTGTGAGCGCGCATGAAGCCGCAGACATTGCTGAATTGTGTATTGGATTCAGACGCGAGTGGCCAGTTTTGTCGTAAGGTGACAGTATCACTCGTTTTCAATTCAATTCACACCTCTACTCACTTCGACACTTCTCGAAGCGGCTGGAGGGTGCGGCGGGGCGCGGCGCGGCGGGCGGGCAGTGGTGCGGCCCGGACTGGGACTCTCCGTGACTCTCCCGCCGCCCCCGATCGCCCTTTGCTGAGGCTTTAGCCGCACCCGACCCGCCCGGACCGTCGAATTCGAAATTGTGCATTGAGCTGTCTCTTTTGCCGCGCGCTTTATTTGTTCACAGCCTGGTTTTTCTTCACGCTGCACAGTCGCGGATGAGGACGAGGAAGGCGGCCTAGAGGCGGAGCTGGCGGCCGAGAAGGCGGCGGACCCGATGAACGAGCTTGTCGCCGGCATGGCCGCCGAGAAGGCGGAGTTGGCGGCCGAGAAGGCGGCGGACCCGATGAACGAGCTTGTCGCCGGCATGG
>PJAB01001419.1:0-14625 GCA_002887195.1 Chrysochromulina parva
GGCGGCGCGGGCGGCGCGGGCGCGGGCGGCGCGGGCGGCGCGGGCGCGGGCGGCGGCGGTGCAGGCGCCGGTGGGGGTGGCGGGGACGCCTCCTGGTCCTCGTGGGCCCTCTCAACGGCCACGGCCGCGGACCCGTGCGCGCGGCCAGCGCCCGTCGTGCTCTTTGACGAAATCGAGGAGGCGCGTGCGGACTTTATGACGTCCGCCCTGGTGAACGCGATCGACCATCGGGGCTTCGTCGAGTTCAGCCGTAAGACGGCTGAGGGCGCGTGCGTGAGCGAGCACGCGCGCACCGCCGGTGCGCCCATCATCCTCATGAGCCCCCGACCCGGCATGCATATGCTCACCACGACGCTCCCTCTTCCCCACAGGTGCCTTCATCATCCTCACGTCCAATTGCTTCATGGACGCGTTGGCCGACGTCGTCGCGCGTCAACGACGCGCCGGCATCAGCGAGCCCACGGCTCTGTACAAGGCGACTCGGGAGGCCATGGACGCCATGATCTTCGACGAGCGCATCCCGTGCGACGCGCAGAGGGGCACGCCGAACCCGTTTGCCGCGGGCAAGATGCGCGATCGCATGCGGGGCAACCTGTACCCATTCTTGCCGCTCACAGACCCGCAGATGGTCGCCGCGTTTGAACGTGAGCTCGAGGAGCGCGCGAAGCTGTACAATGCCTCCCGCCGGCCCGTTGGGCTGTTTTGGATGCCCGAGTTCGCCAAGCTCATCGTACGCCAGCGTGGTGCCGTCCTGGGCGTCGACCAGCGTGGCGCCGGCGCAGAGCCGCCGCGCATGCGTGCGGTCGTTGAAGCCGCCGCCGCCGCCGCCAGAGCCGGCGGCGCTCACGACGGCGCTCTCGGGTCAACGTTGTCTTCGAGTGGCCTGACCGGTAACGATGGGAAGTCGTTACGGAAACGGATCGAGGAGCTGATGCGCTTGGATGAGCGCTCTGTTGAGCGCCTCTACGCGCGCGCAGCCGATGCATGCGCCCGCAACGGCGCGCGCTTGGCACGGCTGATGCTCCACGTGGCGAACGAGGTGCCTGACGTGGCCGAGTTTTGTGAGCCGTTGCCCTCGACGGCGGCGGGAGCAGCGGCGGTAGGCGGCCAGCCTGGTGCTTGCCCTGCAGAGGGAGACACGGCTAGCGGCGACACGGAGCTCTCGTCGTGCGGAACGGCCGCCACTTCCACAGCCTCCCCTTCCTTATTAGGGACCCCTCCCTCACCTTCCACAGCCCCCAAGTCTTCCCATGCCGACTCGGCTTCCAGCCAACCGACGGCGGCTCCCGTGCACGCCAATGTGGCGCATGAGCTTGAAGTCGTTACGGAAGCCGATGCGGAATCGAAGCCCGACTATGCACGGACGGCCGCCGACGTGGCACTCTCCTTGCAGACGCGCACACACGCGGCGGAGCTGGCGGCGGCGGCGGAGCGCCATCGGGAGCGCGAGGCCGCGTTGAGCGCGCAGCATGCCCACGAGTTGACGAAACTGAGCGAACGGGTGGCCGAGCTCGAGACGAGATTGATGACGTGGCAGCTCACGTGCGCGGTGCTGCTCGCGCTCACGACGGCGCTCCTGTTTGGGATGGGGCACGTCATCCTCGCGTCCGCCCTCTCCCTCGCACGCGTGGCCGCGCTCGCAGCCAGCGTCGGCACCCTCCTCGCCGCCGCCGCCTACGTTGTCGTCAGCACCCTCTGCTTCGCCGGCTCCGCGCCCGCGTGCGCGCTCGAGGCGGCGCTGCTCGAGGCGGCGCGCTGGGCATGGTGGGCGCTGTCGTGGGCGTGGCAGCTGCTCGGCGTCGCGTTGGGCGCACTGAGCGGCGGCGCCCGGCTCGGCGCGCTTGCGCTCGCCCTCCTGTTCGGGCGCTCGGTACGGCGCGCGCGGCGCGCGCAGAGGGACAAGGACGCGGGCATGCAGGCCGCCCTGAGCGCCGTCCTGAGCGCCCAGGCCCTCGAGAGCTCCGCCTGGCGGGTCGCGGAGGCGCAGTTGCATGCGCAGCTGTCGGTGGCGCTGAGGGAGCTCCGGGAGATCGAGGAGTCGGTGCGCGCCGTACCGAGCGCGCCGTGTCGAGCGCCAACGGAGCTCCGGGAGATCGAGGAGTCGGTGCGCGCCGTACCGAGCGCGCCGTATCGAGCGCTCACGGAGCTCCGGGAGATCGAGGAGGCGGAGGCCGTGGGCGCACGGCACGGCGCGCAGCCGGTAGCAGCAGCAGCGGCACTCGGCGGCGCTGCTGGCGCGGCGACACGTGCAGCAGCTGCATCGGAGTCAGGTGCAGCAGCCGTGCTCAGCCCGCCAAGAGGGTTTATGGCGAGGCGCTTTGCTCGGATCGACCAAGCCAAGAGGGGTCGTGCCGACGACCAAGCCGACGACCAAGCCGACGACGAGGATGACGCAGCGCCGACGACGCCGACGGCACGGCAGGAGAGCGGGGGGACAGCGGCGGCGTAATCATGCCGGGTCCCCCGTGCCCGACCCGTCGCGGTCTTATGGCCGTGCTGGCTCAGCGCGCTGCTGCGGGAGACGCGCGGGAGATCTGGACCGAGGCAGAAGGACGTCGAAGATGGATGCAGATTGAGGCCAGATTTCCACGGCGGCGTGTGCAGACTTTTTATGTTCAGTTTATTTCAGTCAAGCGCTACCGGCTGCAAAGTTATTCTCAGCCGCAAGTACGTGCTAGACACGCATCGAGGCTTCAGCGCGAATCGAGGCTGCGCGCGCCGGCGACGCCTCAGCACCACTTCTCGCGTCCCGCAGCGGTGGGTCCAACGTCTTCGTGCCGTCGGCCGAAAAGAGGCTGTACTCGGTGGCCTCGTGCGTGCTGACGTGGCGCATCAGCTGGCTAGCCGCACACGGCAAGCACCACAGGGCATGGAAGCAGTCCTCGAGGACACCGCAGCAACACGGCGCGATGCGATACTGCTCCCGCACGCGCGCTCGGACCACCAAGAAGAGACTCAAGAGGACCAGTCCGGACGTGAACGCGAGCCAGTCGTTGAAGATGCATACGTCGGATCGACCGCCGTCCTCCGCGTCGTCGCCACTCGCGCCGTCGTTGTCCGGTGCGCACTTTTGGCCGACGGGACACAAGCTCGGCCAGAAGGGTCGCGTCAGCAAGCCAGGCAGCCCAAAGAGGCTGGATTGATCGCCACAGAGCGAGTTTAGAAGGATGTTGGTGATGGTTGTGCCGAACAAGAAGATGGCGATGACGGCAAACGAGTCGGGTATCCGTGTGACGCGCTGGAAGAGTTGGGCAACAACGACACCCGGGATGCACCACGAAACGAGCACGGACACGCAACCCACTCGGCGATCGGAGATGCAGCACCCACACGGCCCAGGATCTCCACCGCATAAGGTGTCCGCAAAGTCGCCTGCAGGGGGCGGTGCCTTCATCGTCTGAGCGATCACTTGAACGGACTTCGACAGTATGAGGGAGAGAGTCCCTCGAGTCGCATCGCGGCCACAATTTTCGCGGCAACTTTTCGCGCCGACTTGGTGAGGCATGAGAAGGCGGTGTAAAGATCGACCCCCCAAGTACTCACATGGCTAGCAAGTACAGCTGGCCGAGCCGATATGCGGGAACAGCTGAAGTGCTTGCTCTTGCCTGCCGTCGCGCGTCGGGGCAGCCTCCACCCCCTCCCGTGAGTGTGACAAGTGCCACCACACAGTCAATCCTTGTCTCTTGCCACCCCAATGCGACCTCACGTCCACCGTCGTATGGACCATATGCCAGTGATGCTGCCCTGTGGCTGTGGAACACCTAGGGGTCACCTACCCACAGAAGCCAAGCCAGCAGCGCGCGCCCGGGGCCTTAGAAGGATTGGCCGAGGTTGAGCCCGAAGTAGGCGTGCACCACGAGGGCGAGCAGCGTGCCGGTACCAAGGTATGCATGCACCGTACGGCCGAGCTCAGAGTCCTTCATGGTGATGCCGATCGCCGCCTGCGCCAGCAATAGCGACAGGCCGATGACGGCCGTGGACGAGTGCGCCGACTGGAGGATTGGCTGGCCGCCGGTCGCGAGCAGCACCAGCCCGCCCTGGCCGCCAAGAAGGAAAAAGAAGAGCATAGCGCCCATGAGCTTGGGGTGCAGCTCGCGGACGGTCTCACCCAGAGTCAGTGCGTACACCTCCTCGCCCTTGCCGAAGCGGATCTGCCAGCCAAGGAAGGCGCCGAAGCCACCCATGGCAAAGAGCACCGTGGCCATTGCGGCGCCGTGCCCCCAGTGCAGGAGGAAGTCGGGTGCGAGACCCGACGCCTTGGCGCTCTCGAAGAGAGGCACCCAGATGTTGACGTATGAGGAGACTGCCGGCTCGATGGCGTCCAAAGCGAGGAAGGCCGCATTCATCTCTGGTGCCAGAGTCCGCGTCGCGAAAGACGCCGGTCGAACCGGTGTCATGACGGGAACGAATGCCGCCGAGGCCATAGCCATGATGGAAAGCATGAGCGAGTGTGGATCTTGCGGGAAAAAGTGTGGACATTTCCTCAAAGTTTCCGAGAGGAATTTTGTGTGAATCTGGTGGGGTCGAGGCCAATTGAATACGCTTACACTATGTTAAATCTCTACGTGTATTTCGCGTGTTCGTACATCTATGAAGAAACCTCACATGGCCTTTCGCCCACCTGCGTGGGTGGCGGACCCGTCGTGCGTCCGTGAGACAGAGAGGAAACTCACTGGGCGGTTAATTGTTAGTCACGACTGGTCGGCGACCGGGCCTCCGCCATGTCCCAAAGAATGTACAGAATCTCGACGCGACCGCTCTCCATGGACCATACAAGCGAGAATAATGCGAGATGCGTCGAAAGTAAACCTACTACGACGTGTAGTAAACAAGTCAAGTAATTCTATCGATGTAATACTAAGTACTGAGATAATATATTTACGACTTAACGAGATAAAATTTGCCCAATTTTCAGCCATTAATCGACCACCACATGAATGCTTACACTATGACTCGACACGACGAGTATTCGTATTTTATGTACTCTAATTCGTAACCTGATGGTAGAAGACGCACTAACGCGGGATCGGTATGCACTCAAGCACAACGCCCGCTGATACCAAAACGTGCGCAGTATATGGCTAACACATGTGAATTGTGCCTGTACGTACAGTAGGTAGAAGCGGAGCTCAACGCCAGCGGAGCTCATACAACGCCAGCGGAGCTCACTCGCCGGACCCGCCGGAGGAATCACTCGCCGCCGGAGGAGGGCAGGAGCCGCGCGCCGGAGGCGGCAGACCGAGGCTCTCTAGGCTCGCGCGCTTTCGCTTGAACTTGCTCGAGGGATCGACGCGACCGTCAGGGGCGAATGGCGCCGTGATGGGCGCTGCGGCCCAGGCGGCGCGAGGGGCGCCCAGAACGGCGCGAGGGGCGCCCAGAACGGCGCGAGGGGCGCCCAGATGGACGGCCGGCGCGCGAGGCGCGGCCGCCTCGTTGGACGCAAACGCGGCCATCACATCATCATGGAAGTTGGGTGTGAAGTTGGGTGTGAAGTTGGGTGTGAGCAGTGGCGTCAATCCGGTGGCCGAGAGGTCGGAGTCACTCTTGCGGATGCGATCTCCCGCCGAGAGGTCGGAGTCACTCTTGCGGATGCGATCTCCCGCCGAGAGGTCGGAGTCACTCTTGCGGATGCGATCTCCCGCCGAGAGGTCACTCTTGCGGATGCGATCTCCCGCGGCTCTCGGGACGTTGGTTGACGAAACTTGGCCCGCCCTTGACGAATCCTCCTCGTCGTCTCCGTGGTCCTCAGAGCCGGCGGCGGCGGTGGGGGGGGCGGGGGCTGCGCACAAGCGCCGTTCTGGGCGCGGCGCCGCCCAGCCGGCGGCACCGCCCATGACGGCGCCGCCCATGACGGGCGCCCATGACGGCGCCGCCTGGTCCGGCCTCGCGTGCGCACGGAGCGCCGGAGCGGGCACCGCCCGATTCGTTTCCCACAGGTCGGCGGCCATGGCGGGTGACGGCGCGCAGTCGGTAGCGGGCGACATCCACGCGCCCACCACGGCGGCGCCCAGGACGGCGTAGGCGCTTGCAGAGGCGCCGCCGACCCCCGAGACGCCCGCCACGGCGCTACCTGCCGCCTTCCCAGCCTCAGTAGAAAGCAGGGACGACGAGGGCTTCGGGCTTGGGAGGCAGCTGTGGGAAAGCAGGGACGACGAGGGCTTCGGGCTTGGGAGGCAGCTGTGGGAAAGCAGGGACGACGAGGGCTTCGGGCTTGGGAGGCAGCTGTGGGGAGGAAAGCTCGGCGGAGCAAACAGTGAGCTGCTCAGGAGATTCGGCGAGCTGCTCAGGAGATTCGGCGAGCTGCTCAGGAGATTCGGCGAGGCACTGACGGAGCTGCGTGTGGGAAGAAGAGGGGTGGCACCGGTAGAAAAGTTGCCGGGCGCCATGCTGGGCGCGCTGCCGCTGGCGCTGCCGCTGCTGTAGCTGCGGGGAGCTGCGCCGACGGGCGCCATGCTGGGCGCCATGACGGGCGCCATGCTGGGCGCGCTGCCGCTGCGGGGAGCTGCGCCGACGGGTTGGAAGGGCGGCGCGAGCGGCTGCTGCTGCTGCTGCTGCTGCTGCTGCTGCTGCTGCTGCTGCTGGCAGTACGAGTGGTATTGCTGCAATTGCTGCTGCTGGTGGTACATGTGTGCATGGGCCGGGTCCGTCGCGGAGGCTACCTGAGCGACCACGCGCCCAAGCGCCGTGGTGAGCTGCTGTGCCTCCCTCTGCACGCGGCTGAGCTGGTCGAGATAGTGCTGGATGGAGCCACTCAGCGCAGGCGCGCCCGCGAGATGGTCCATGCCCGACACGGCGCCCGATGCGAGCGCGCCAGCTGCCGTGCCGAGCGCCGTGCCGAGCGCCGGCAGCGCCGTGCCGAGCGCCGGCAGCGCCGGCAGCGCGCTCGATGACGGCGCGACGGAGGGCAGAGGGTCAAAGGGCTGCACGAGCGCCGAGGGCGCGCCCGACACGGCGCCTGCGGACGCGGGCGCGGGAGCGCGGGTGCCCGACACGGCGCTCGAACCGATGGGCGGCGGCGCGCCTTGGTGGGCACCACACCGGTACAGCGCGCGTGCGCCCCCCGTGCCGCCTCCCGTGCCGCCTCCGTCGTTGAGCGCCGTGTTGAGCATGCACGTGTCTCCGGTGGCAACCTCGGCGGCGCCGCGCGCGGCGCCGGCGCCCGAAACGGCGCCCGAAACGGCGCAGCTGCAGCTGCTGCCTCTGCTGGGCATGGGAGGGGAGGCGTTAGGCGCGGGCGTCGACTGAGCGCCGTGCTGGGCATGCGCGTCGTGTTGGGCATGGGCGCCGCTCAGCTGTGGGGAGGCGAGCGCTGTACCGAGCGCGGTACGAGGCTGCCCCGGCAGCTGTGGGGCGAGCGAGGAGAGCGACGGGAGCGGCGGGAGCGACGGGAGCGACGCCATCACTGAAGGCGGGTGCAGGCACTGGGGATGCGAGAGCTGCGGGCTCCTGAGGGCAGCTGTCGACCTCTGCTGGGCTGTCCAACCTGCTGCCGTCGACGGCGGGCGCTGCGCGAGCGCCTGGTAGAGATGGTTGTTCATGGAGAGGATCGGATGGGACAGCTGCGGCGGCGAGCCGCCCGGCCCAGGCGTCAACCCCCCCGGGTACTGTGGGCCGTGCTGCACGCTGAAGGCCGAGGCAGCGCCCGCAGACTGTGGGAACATTGCGAGAGTCCCCAACGGGTGGGCCTGCATGGAGGGCATCGGGATCGCGCCTAGCGGGTACGGATGCCCGGGCATAAACCCCCACATTGGCTGCACGCTCCCGCCCACGGCCATCGCGGTCGTACCGGTACTCAGGGTGGCCTCGTTGTCAGGCCGGTGGTCGCGTTGCCGTCGGTTCTGGAACCAGACTTGAACTTGCCGGAGCGAGCCACCGAGGTCCTGCGCGAGCTCCTCGCGCATGGCAAGCGTCGGGAAGCGCCGCTCATTATACACCGCCTCGAGTGCACGCTTGGCCTCATCGGAGAGCACCCAGCGCTGGTTGACCTTTTTCCGCTGGTTCGACTCCGACGTCGCCGCCGCGTCATCCATGGTGGCGGGCACCACGACGAGAGCTGTGTCGTCATCGACAACGTCATGAATGACCGACTCATCCGTCACCACCGCCGCGACTTCAACCGCCGGGTCCGCGCGAGACGCCATCCGCCCCTCGAACTTTGTCGGGAATTATGAATTGGATTCTTCGACGGCACGCGGTCGATCTCCGTAATCTCGTTATCTATCCGCACAAAGAATCGAGTTCCGATATGTCATATGGGTGGGGGGAAACGCCGAACAAAGAACGAGGCCTTGGCTTTTTTCCACAAGCCATGGAGGAAGGAACCAAAATTTCGTCCTTAGCGTCCGTGCCGCGACCCAGTGCCGCGACCGGTCAAGTCGAATAGTAGTCGAATCAAGTTTTGACTTGACTTGACTTGACTTGACTTGACTTGACTTGACTTGACATGAGTCCCGCGACCTGCGCGTCAACTCCGGCGAGTCAACCGTCAAGCGTGATAGCGCATGATTTCATGTAGAACCATAGAAACCATACATATTTTGTAGATCACGTAGCGTCATTTGGGAACCATTTAGCATTTTCGCGGCCTAGGGCCTTATCCGGGTTAGATCGTGCGGACGTGACCCGGCTGGTAGCTGGAGGTAGGGGTCGCCGCACCGGTGCGCGGACGAGATCACGAGAACGACGATGCACGATCGGTACACTCGTCAAATTATTGTGAATTGTCGGAGATCTCGGAGGGTTCCCGGGATCCCGGGTGCTTTTCGTGCACACGCGGCACTGAGTGTGGCCTCCATGGTCGCCTGCACCGCGCGTCAAGACGTGACCCGCGTGCCCGCGACACCGAGTCCGACGGTGAACGACCCCGCCGAAAGCCCCGCGCTATTCTTCACGCATTAGACATGTTTTCCATATTTGCATATTTTCTGTTTCCGTGCTACCGGATGCGTGGTGCGACGGGAGTGGGGAGACATATAACACATAGTCATATCCCACCACCCCACCGGTGTGCTGCGGGGCACGTCGTCCTCCACCGGCGGTTACCCAGTACAATCGCCCAGGCGGCTACCAACGCGCACGACCGGCACGACGCGGACCGTCTCGCCCGGACCGAAACACAAACCTCAACACCGTTTCAAAAACTGTGTGGCGCGCACAACCCCCCTTTCAAACCCGCTCAAGTGTGTGTTGGCGAGCCCTCCCGATCATCTAACGGTACCGCCGCCGCCGCCGCTCTCAGTCGGTAGATCCGTGATCCCGAACCCGGGGAGATTGAGATCTTTGAGCGAGATCGCACCCGAGCCGCGCGACAGAGGGCGCTGCTGCGACTCGTGCGGCGACCAGCCCGTCATGTAGATGATCTGGAACGAGGCTGGGATCGAACCGTCCGTCGGATCTCCGTACACCTCGCTATAAATCGCCGCGGCCGCGACGAGCGTCTCGCGGTCGGCAGAGGCGCGGTTCACTGTCGCGATGGATTCGCCCATGGAGCGAAGGTGGTGCCAGAGCGTCCAGGCGTCCGGGTACCGGATCGTGATCACCTCCGTATCCACCGCCGGCAAAGCAAAGCCAGCCCCCTGCACCAACGCGCCCGCGTCCGCGACCGAGCAGAGGGGCGACATGCGCTGCGCCACGCCTCCCCGGCGTTCGAGATCGGCCAGCACGAAGGCCGATCGCATCTCAGCGAGCGTCTCGCCGCCGAGCATCGCGCCCAAGAACAGCCCGTTCGGGCGCAGCGCGCGACGGATGGCCGACAGCGAGCCCGGCAGGTCGTTGACCCAGTGGAGGTTCATGCTCGACACGATCAGGTCGGCCGACTCCTTCTCGAGCAAGGGCATCTCGTCGTCGAGCTCGCGCTGCGTGACCAGCATCGGCGCGTCGCCCTCGGCCCCCGCGCCGCTCGCGGCCGCGTCGGCGGCGCTTGCGGCCAGCATCGCACTCGAGAGGTCGCACTCGAGCAGCCGGCCGACACCTCGGCCGGCCATCGCACGACGCATGTGCCCCGTGCCGCAGCCGAGGTCCACGGCATCGTTGAATTTGTAAGACGAGTGGACGTCATCCAGCCGGTCGGCGAGCCGCTCGGCGACCTCGTCACGAAGGTAAGCGTACTGCGCATGGTGTGGCGAGAGCGCGGTACGCTCGCGGTGGTGCCGCTTCAACTTGCGGTCAAAGACGATGCTCGCAAGGCTGCGCGCCGATATGCGGCAGGCCGCGGAGGGATGGCGCCTTGCGAGGTGCCGAATGGAGCATCCGAGTCGCATCGCGAGTGGGCCACCGCGAAGCTCCGACATACTCGTGTCCCGCACACACGGCGCACGAGACGGAGCCCAGTTCTCCTAGTCGGAAGGTGCCGGGAAAAGGAAACGGTTGCAACAAGACATGGAAGTCGGACAACAACCTTCGCACACCACGATTCGCACTTCACGATTTTTATTTCGCAATTCACACGACACAAAATCTGCTCATGATGACGGTCGCATCACTCGTGGCGGCCGTGGCCACACACTTGGCGCTTCCGCTGAGCGCACCGCTTCGAATGCCGGCCATTCGAATGGATGCCGCAGCAGCTGATCGGCGGCCAGTCAGTGCGGTCGTCACGGAGCTCGACTCGGTGCCAGTTTTCGCGATCGCCATCAACGGCGACAAGCTGTACAGCACCGACGAGACTGGCTGCATGATCTACACGCACCTATCGGACGCGTCACGCGTGCTTGCGCAGCTGCAATCTACATATCCGGCCGAGGCCCTCGCGCTCGAAGCCCTCTCGCTCGGCACCGTCCTGAGCGAGAGCGGCCTCCTCATCAAGCGCGAGGCCCCGCCCCGGATCACGCTCGTGGCGTCGCCGGACGCCAAGCGCGCGGCGCGCGATCTGCGTGCGAAAGGGCCCGCCGCGAGCTCGAGTGATCCGCCCATCGTGAGCAGCGCGGTGCCCAAGCGCTGGCGGCCGTTGACGGAGATTCCCGTCTTCCACATCGGCACTCTAGCCAGGCGACCCATGATGGCATTCGAGGTGGACGAGGCGGCGGAGGGCCTGCTCTGGCCGCTCTTCTTCCGGCTGAGCGACATCGATCGGCTCTGGGAGGAGCTCGGCGACTCGAGCACCGAGCGGCCGCCTGTGCGCGCCATCGACCTCGCGACGCTCGTCGTCTGTCTGCGCGAGCCCGCCGGTGCGCCGGGCCAGCCGCTTGTGTGTGCGCCTCTCGACGCGCTCGACTTCGTCGCCGAGAAGAATCGACAGGCGCTGGCGGACGCGGCCTTGCAGCGAGCTGGTGGCGGCGATGCACAGGGCGAGGGGGCGAGTTGAATGAACGCGCACGGGGTGCCAGGACTCCTACTAATCATGATTATTTAAGGCGGACCGCAGTGCGACTTGATGGGAAGTAGCCAAGATAAAATCTGGTACGGGCCTCCTCTACTGAGTTTTGGGGGTCAGAAAAGAACCGTGAAGATGCACCGTTCACGGCTCGCTCGCCGCACGTCAAGCGCCGGCCGATCGGCGCTCCCACTTCGGAAGCCATTGCGCGAGCGACGTCGTCGCAGACATGACAACGTCGCTCCTACCCTCGCCTCTCCTCGCCACCTCCGTCGAGGCGGCGGCGGAGCTCCTGGGCGACTACGACGACCTCCGTTGCCCAATCTGCTTCGGCCTGATGCTCGCGCCTCGCCGGCTGCCTCGCTGCTCTGCGCGGCACACCTTTTGCGGGCAGTGCATCGCCTTCTGGCTGCAGTCGCAGCGCGACGGTGGCCTGACCCAGTGCTGCCCAATCGACCGCCGGCCGCTCGCGGCCGACGAGCACCCAGAGATCGACTTCGAGCTCTCGCGCAGGGTCGAGACGCTCGTGGTGAGCTGCCCGAACCGCTCGCTCGGCTGCGCCGTGTCGTTCGCTCTGCGCGACGGCGCGGCACACCTCGCGTCCGAGTGCCGCTACCGGACGGTCCAGTGCCCGAGCTGCCAGAAGCCCCACACGGCCGCCGCGCTGGCGCGCCACATGGATCGTTGCTTCAAGCACTGCGATGGGTGCGGTCTCGCCGTCCCTCGCGCGGACCTTCATCACCATGAGATGGCGCTGTGTCTGACGAAGGCGCACGCGCCGTGGTGGCAGCCCTCCCAGGCGAGTGCCTTCAAAGCTCTTCCGCGACTGCATGCAAGTGCTCACCACGGCGCCCAACTTCCCACAGGCGAGTGCCTTCAAGCTCTTCCGAGACGCCGCCACCAAGCAGTACGGCTGGCTGCTCGGCACAGCGCCATCCCTCGTGGTGGACTGGGAGCGCGCATGCGGATCGATCCGTTCGCTTCTCGACGGGTTCAGCGCCATCGACGGGACGGAGGAGCGCTCAGCCAGCTACTGCGCGCGTGTAGGCAGCGAGTGCGAGCGGAGCGGCTCGAAGGGCCCCACCTCTGATGACCTTCCGATTGCAGCTGATGAGCTCGGATGGCGCCCCTCATCAGATGCGAGCGGCGCGGCTGGCATGGCCCCACCGTCACCCTCCTCGCCCGAGCCGCTCAGCTCGAGCCTGCGTCAGTCGATGCCCAGCTCGCGCTCGCGACGGCGCTCCTGCGCTGTGGAAGGGCGAGCGAGGCGCGCGAGACTTTCGCGGCGGCGCGGCAGCGCGAGGAGGATCAGATCGAGGCGCTCGTCGGTGAGGAGAGAGGCGCTCAGTGCCCTCGGAGTGACCTCGGAGTGATCTCGGAGTGACCTCTGATGACCTCGGAGTGACCTCGGAGTGACCTCGGAGTGACCTCGGAGTGACCTCGGAGTGACCTCGGAGTGACCTCGGAGTGACCTTCTGATTGCAGCTGATGACCTCTGATGACTTCTGATTGCAGCTGATGACCTCTGATGACTTCTGATTGCGACCGAGTGCCCTCCTCAGGTGAAGCCAGCGCTCTCTGATGACCTTCTGATTGCAGCTGATGAGCTCTGATGGCGCCCCTCATCAGGTGAAGCCAGCGCTCTCGACGCACTCGGCATTGGCACCGCAGAGCCCTCACAGTCCGCTACCGAGCTCTGGCTGCGTGCGCGCGCCGTATCGAGCGCCGACGCTCCCCCGCAGAGCGAGGCGCGCTCGCGATGGTACGTGGCGCCGTATCGGGCGCGGCTCGCTCTGGGCGAGGCGGCGCCCTGCATGCAAGTGCTCATCTCGGCGCCCGCTCCCCACTCCAGGTACGTGGCAGCGGCGCGGGCGCGGGTCGCTCTAGGCGAGGCAGCGGCGGCGGAGGATCTACTGCTTAGCGTGCTCTCGAGTCGCCAGCGTGCCGAGTGCACCGTCCAGGCCGAGTACGGATGAGCGATGATTGCGTCTGATTGCGCCTGATTGCGCCTGAGTGCGCCTGATTGCGCCTGATTGTGCCGAGTGCACCGTCCAGGCCGAGTACGCTGCTTGATGAGATCGGATGAGCGATGATTGCGTCTGATTGCGTCTGATTGCGCTTGAGTGCGTCTGAGTGCGTCTGAGTGCACCTGATTGCGCCTGATTGCGCCTGATTGCGCCGAGTGCAGGCCGAGTACGCGGCGGTCCTCGAGGCGCTGCGCCTGTCAGCGCGGCATGCAAGTGCTCACAACGGCGCCCATCTTCCCACAGGTACGCGGCGGTCCTCGAGGCGCTGTACCTTCACGATTTGCCACGAGAAGGTTTGCTCGCGGCGGCGCTCCTGCCGGGCTGCCTGCCAAGTGCTCACCACGGCGCCCTCCCGCCGCCCCACAGGTCTGCTCGCGGCGGCGCTCCCGCTCCCGGCGGCTTCGTCTACCGGTCGCGACCGCCTCTCGTCCGCCTTCGATGCTTGGTCCCTCGTGCTTCGTCAACGGCCTGGTGACGCGCATGCCTCCGCACGGCGCGCGCCGCTCGCATGCGTGCGCCGCTTGCAAGTGCTCAGCACGGCGCCCCTCTGTTCTCCCCCCAGGTGACGCGCATGCCTCCGTGCGGCTCGCACTGGTCGAGGCGGAGCTTGCGTTTCAGAGCTCGACGGCGGGGGCGAACGATGCCGAGGCGCGCCGGCACCTTCGGTCGGCGCTCGATCGGATGGAGAAGGTGATTGCGACGGATGAACGCTGATTGTGACTGATTAACGCTGATTGCGACGGATGACCTCTGCTTGCGACTGATGCCGAAGCGCGCCAAGAGAAGATGCACCGCTCAGTGCCGCTCAGTGCCGCTCAGTGCCGCCGAGGAGCGCTGATTACGACCGATTACGACCGATTGCGACTGATTCGAATCTCGTTCGAGCTCAGGTGCTC
Organism: Chrysochromulina parva; assembly: GCA_002887195.1. Lineage (NCBI taxonomy): Eukaryota > Haptophyta > Prymnesiales > Chrysochromulinaceae > Chrysochromulina > Chrysochromulina parva. The sequence continues at coordinate 14,235 of PJAB01001419.1, forward strand.
GAGGAGAGCCTTGACGAACCCCGGCTACTCGTGCTGACCGCGAAGCTGCTCATCTCGCTCGAGCTCGCTGAGGGGGTTGGGATGCCAATGGCTGTTGAGGTCCCTCCGCCGGCGTACGTGCCACGGATGAACACTGATGACCGTTGAGGACCGTTGAGGACCACTGAGGACTACCTGATGGCTACCTGAAGACCTCGGAATGCCTCATCAGGTATGTGCCTCCGTCGGACAGCGACGCTGAGGACGACGACGAGGAGGAGGAGGAGGAGGGGGGGGCACCCAAGCCACCCAAGCCGTCGCCTCGGCCGTGGATTGTGATGACGAGCTTCCTTAGCCATGGGAGCGATCCGAGTGTCGGAGGGGGGGGAGGGGGTGGTGGGGGGGGTGGGGG
>PJAB01001420.1:0-14616 GCA_002887195.1 Chrysochromulina parva
GAGGGTCGGCCGACGAGTTCCCTGACACGCAATCGGAGCGAAACCGTCAGGCTCCCGAGTCCCCAAAGGTGCGAAGCATGCCGTGCTCCGCGAGGGCGCTTCGAGGCAAACGGCCGGGCTCCCGAGTTGCTCAAGGGCCAATTCCATGCTCGACGAGGGCTGCATCCCGGCCGGGCTCCCAAGCTGACCGCAAGGGCCAGCGCGCACGCCCGATGAGGGCCAGCGCTAACACGAGCACGCCATGACGTCGCAGTCACGTACCTCTCGGCCCGGCGCGCGCCCACAGCTGGACTGCACAAGACCACACCGCGAAAGAAGTGACACATAGTTGCGAAGTTGCAAAGTTGAAAGTTGCGACAATTCGGCCATTGGCATGCCTTCGGCTCGTGACTCTGTCTGATTGCCTCTCTGACTGTAAATAGGATCACCGCGCGGGAAACGGGGCGTGTCGTTCTAACTTCCATCGTTCGCCACCCTCGACTCCCACTGGAAGCCTGTGTGGATCTGGATGCGATGTCAGACCGCCCTGAAGAAGAATCTGAGCGTTGTATTGAACAGGCACGGCGTCGTGTTGTAACGAACAGCGTGTTGAAACGGCCACACCTCCGTCCATTGCGATACTATTGTAATACAATTGTACATGTAGAGGCCCTCGTGATTGGAAGACGCGTCGTGTTGATCACCAACTTTGTGTTTTTTGAAACGCGCTGTGGGGCGTTTTGACGCTCCCCACGCACGTGCTGTTCAACTTTCGCATGACAAGCCCATCGAAGTGGGACAAGGCCCGCAAGACCGGCTCTGGCCCGGCAATGCACGGCGCAAGCTCGCCGCGGCATGACGAAGCAGCCGCAGCGGCATCCAGTGACAAGGGCACCACGTACCTTGCGTACATCGGGCACCGGCACAATGGCAGTTCGCTCCTCGAGATGGCTATCAACAAAAGACCATGGTGGCAAATGACCTCCGACGATTCGCGGACTGATTGGAACTTTTGCTGGAGCCAGAAAGCATTCGATTGGGACTCATTCTATGGGCGGGCGCCGGGCGCACCCAAGCAGGTCCTCAACCGCATACGCGGCAACGGGGGCATCACCATCAAGGATCGCCTCGTCGTCAACATGCGCAAATACGCCAAGGCCGCGAAGCTCGACCCGAGCAAACCACCGTACCTGCCTATGAGCTTCATAGTGACGGTCGCGGGGGAGGACGACGAGCCGTCCAAGGTCGACAACGGCCTCAAGCATGATTACGAGCTGCGCGCGCTGCGCGATGCCGCAGAAGCCTACAACCAGAAAGGCGAGAAGATGTGGATTGTACGACAGCATGGCTCGAACACTGAAGGGAGCTTGGTCAGCCTCGTCGCCAGTCGAACCACGATGACCTTTCGAATCTCTCTCCGCTGCAGGTCAAGCCGCCCCCTGCCAACCGTGGGCGTGGCATTCATGTGTTCAAGACGCTCAAACAGGCAGAGAGCTTCCTGAAGCAGAAGAAGCCTAATAGCACGTGGGTGGTCCAAAAATATATGGAGGACGCGCTGCTCATTGACGGGCGCAAGTTTGACATCCGGCTGCTCGTGCTGCTCACGGCCGATAAGCGTCTCTTCATGTATCGCGACTCGTATGTACGCACCGCTGGCGTCAAGTACGATCCGACGATTGTGACGGACCAGGCGATGCACCTCGTCAACGACGCGATCCAGTCCAAGTTCAAAGAAACCTATGGCATGTATGAGGACTGCAACAAGATGAGCTTGGACGACTTTCGCAAACATCTCGCGGAGAACCCCCTGCCTAGCGGGCGCTTCCTAAGCGTCGACACCGACTTGTGGCCGCAGATGCGCGAGTCGGTGGCACATGTCTTTTGCTGCGGCCAGGGGCACTTCGTGCCACCACCGCCCAACAGCTCCATGTTTGAGCTCTTTGGGCTCGACTTTATGGTCGACGAGGCGGGGCGGGCCATTCTCATTGAGGCCAACTCGGGCCCCGCGCTCTGTCGGCATGGGCGGGTCCTCGAAGACATGATGCCAAGGCTGCTTGAGGAGACCTTCCAAAAGGCTGTGGACACGATCTTACCGCCGCCCGCGGGCGCCACGCTGCCCACGACGCTGGATTGCTTCGAAGAGATCGCCGTGCTCGCACCGCCTGTGTCCGGCTGCGCCGACCGCCTGGCGGCCGCAGAGAAGGCTGATGAGAAGGCTGCGTCGCACTCTCCGCCACGGCCCCGCTCCGCGGTCAACCCAGAGGCGGTGGTCAAGCGTCTCTTCGCCGCCGCGGCGCCCACTATTGAGGAGCTCGCGGCGCGCGCGCGCGCACGGCGCGAGCGCGAGGAGAAGGCCGTCGCCGCCGCGCGCCTCCTCTTCCATGCGGCCCAAGAGGCACGTCACAATGCCATCGCAGCGTCCCAAACGCTCAAATTGAACGCCGAGACGGACACTCTCAGCCGTTTTGACGCCCTTAGTCAGACCGACGTCCTCAGCCGGCTTCCACTGCTCAAGCGCCCTGCGTACGTGGAGCGCCAGCGGGTCTGGGCGCATGTGGGCGATGAGCATGTTCCCGTTGGTGTCACCTTCGGCTCGGGCTTGCTCGTCGCGGGGCGCATTCCTGCGAACCGGCGCATTCCACTCGGGATGAGCACGATTCATGTGGTGAGCTAGGTTTCTCTACCACCGCAACTCCCCAAGAGAGTACTTCCGAATAGAGATGGCGCATGTACATGTGTATAGTGTAACAACGTGAACGTCCCAGCGCCGCCATCGAACATACTGTATTCGCGACAATCCGGATCAATGCGGATGCACGGCTGGGGCATGAAGTTCCGTGGGTCCGATCTTTCCATTGTTGCACTGCAGACAGAAGCACAGGAGTGAGCGCGGGGGGACCGCGACAAAATTGACTGACTGACTGAGACAGAAGCACAGAGCGGATGCATGCTCAGGTTGAAACTCTATTCATATGACCCAAGAATCGCGTTTCGGTTTCCGCCAACCGGGCCAAGTCCCAACAAACGCGTCCGACCCGACAGAAGACGAATCATGCCCAATCGCGATGGTGGAATTCCCCAAACGCGCATCGAGAAGCGTGCAGTGAAGGGCGCCCTGAACAACATCAAGGACGCTTCTCGGCGCTTTGCCGAGTTCGACGTCAACGGCGACGGCTTGCTCGACTTCGAAGAATTCTATGCGATGCTTCCACACCGATTGCGCGAGGCTTACACATCCAACCAGATCCATGGATGGTTTGATGACGCCGATACCGATGGTGACGGCACATTGAGCATCAACGAGTTCTTTCTTTGGAGCCTTGGGACCTCCGCTGAGAAATTCGGTGCAACCTCGATCACAAACGCTCTCAAGAAGTTTGACCGCAGTCCCGACAAGAGCGGCCTGTTCGACATGCTATCCTTTGAGCGCCTGTGCATCGAGCTCGGCTTCGGCGCCCATCAAGCTCAGAACATCTTCCGCAGCCTCGACATTGCCGGAACGGGTACCGTGACCATCGACGAGATCGTGATGCTGCTCGGAAAGAACCAATCCACTATCCCCGCCAAGCACGAGGCCAAGCAGTTCATCACGTCGCTCGTGTGGAGCTGGGACGAGTCGAGTACGTCGAACTCAGATAGGCGAGCGCTCGAGCGGCAGGCGGCCTCGTGGCGCATCACTGGGAACGACGCGACGACCATTCGCAAGCAGCTGCAAGGGCACCTACAAAACTCTGGCGCGATGGTCGCCGATCTCGTCAGGCTCTTTGATGATGACAACACTGGCGAGATGCAGATCGACGACATGGAGTTCCACAAGGCCATGAAGACTCGGTTCGGATTCCGCGGCATGCCGTGGGTGCTCGATGAGGTCTTCAAGTCCATTGACACGGATGGGAGCGGCGAGATTGGCTTCGACGAGCTCTTTGAGTTTGTGCGGGGGCGGCGGCACTCCCTCGACAGACGCACAAGGGAGGTGCGCTGCTTAGCGCTGCAGACGGCCAAGGGGTACGACCTGACCGACCTGGACTGGGACGCGGACCAGCTCCGCCTGCAGATCAAGACGGCGCTCGAGCGGAGAAAGCTGTCGACGACCGACCTGATCCGCGCGTGGGACCGCTCTGGGGATCAGCGAATCTCGAAGATCGAATTCCTCAACAGCATCGGCGAACTCTTCAGCTCGAGTCCGGCGCACCAGCAGCTCTTCCGCGACACAGTGCACCCTATTGCCACTAAGATCTTTTGGGCGATCTGCGGCGGAGATAATGAGATCGATGTCGCCGAACTCGAGAGATGGTTACGTGAGCAGCCGGCACTTAATCCCCTTAAGTCCGGTGGCATCACAGATGCAAATGCAAAGAGACGTGCATCCGAGACGGAGGCCATCGGCCGCCTTGGCCGCCTGCTTGAGAACGATGCTGAAGCACAGCGGCGTGCAGCGGCAAGTAGGGAGCTGGTCAGGAAGCGTGTCGACGAGGCCATCGCCAGCGCAGCGACGACCTCACGTGCGCGCGAGGCGGTGGCGCTGGCCAACAGGCAAAATGCGTGCGTCGCTGAAGCGCAGAGGATCGCCTTCATGCGAACGCCGCTCGGCCCCATCCCGCCCGCTCCGAGCTCGCGGAGGTACAGCCGATCAGGCCACGCGCCCCGCCTCGATGAGCATGAATCGCTGCCCATAACCACGAGCCGCATGACGACAAACCTCACGACCAGCCAGTCATCGAGTGCGCTACCGGCGGTGCGACAGGGGCGCCGTGTGCAGGGCGTCGCCGTGCTCCAGCGCTGGGAGAGGGACACGTGCTTGCCTTCCGATCTGAAGCCCGCTCCGCTGCGCTTCTCAGCGCGGGTGCCGCGCACACGCAAGGAGGAGTGGCAACAGGATCGTTCGAGTGTGGCGGTCCTGCCGCCGTTTGGGAAGCTTCGGCCGCAGAGCGCCTTGAAGCTGACCCAGGCGGTACAGAGGGAGGAGTTGATCCAGGCGGCACAGAGGGCGGTACAGAGGACGGCCCTCGCGCCCAACATGGCGCCTGAGAGCTGGCTTGCAGGCTCACCTAAAATGTGGAACGACGAGGCGGACAAGAACGACGGGCAGGTAGACGGGAAGCTTGAGGAAAACGATGGGCAGGTAGACGGGAAGCTTGAGGAGGGGCCGTTAATGGGGCCGTCCGCGACGGAGGCGGCGATGCGTCGGCTGGAGCTGCGGCTCATGAGCGAGGCGAGCGAGGAGTATGGCATCGACCTATTACGAAACTGCAGTGGAGCCACCCCGGCATCGCCATCGGCGCAGGAGGCGGCAGACGCAGACGCGGACGCGGACGCCGCCTTCATGGAGAGATATCACATGCCCTTTGAGGCCGACATTAAGGCCGAGAAGCGCAGCAGAAATCACTTTAAACAGCAGCAGCATCTCGGCTCCCGGTGGGACGGTCGGAAGTCGACACGGCAGTCGCCGATCAGGCGCGGCCTGCAGCGAAGCACATCGCAGCCGTCCTCGTCCACAACGGGACGCGGCGGCGTGTTGATCAAGCCTTTGCCACAGCTTGACATGATATTCGAAGACGAGAAGGATGTGCGCCGCGCATACACACCCCTGGAACGCATGCGCGCGCACACGCCCCTGTGGGATGTGGAGCGCTCGAACCTCTTGCGGTCGCGAGAATCAGTCCGGGCGCTGCCCATGCGAGAGGGGGACCAACCGCGCGACAGTAAAGGGCGCCCGCAGACGCCGCTATGGTGGTTGTTTTGAGGAGTTGGAGCCGGAGGTGACTGGAAGAGTTGATTGCCTTTTCATTGGTGGCCCCATATCGCAGTAATATCGCAGAGGGGCTATCAACGCCTCCGCGGGCACCGAAGAGCGATCATTTGACCGTGTGCTCTGAGTGATGGCGTGTGTGGGGGTGAAAACTCTAAACTGAAAATCGTTGCGATCCCGCGGTGAGGTGATGTGTCACGGGCGGGGTCTTCTTGCTATCCGAGCGCCCTTACATGAAATCGCGCCACTATACCCTCGTTGTGCCTATCTGGCTCAGTCTGCGACGCTCATCCCTCGACTCGCGCTGATGTGTTCGACGCAGAGCCTGACCCGTGCACATTCGGCATCTCGCAGCCAGCAACGCAACCAGCAGCGCGCAGAGCCCCCACAACATGCGCAAACTCATTCACACACTGCACCCATCCAGCTGCACCATTTGCCTTGACACAAGCATGGAACGCCCTGGCACATGCTGGAGAGCACATGCTGTGCAACGAGCTGCCGCCACGCTCCACTTTTTGAGATGATGCTGGCAGCGTGGGACTGGGAGGCAATCCAGAACATGGAGGTGATGGGGGGTGGCTTGGAGAACGCGGAGAGGGCCTCAGACGTGAAGGTCTGTGCGGCAGCGACGGGGGCGACGGCGGTGGCAGTGGCGGTGGCGGCGTCCGAATGAGGAGCACGCCTGTCGTGTCGAAAACGGGGGGAATATGAGTCGATGGCAACGATGGCAACGATGGCAACGGGGCAGGTTCCGAAGGCGACGGCGGCGGTATTGGTGGGAAGGGAATCGCGGGCGGGCAGATACCCATGGCCTTGGTGTAGGGATTCAGATGGCAAGGCGAAGGCAGGGCGAAGCCCTTTGACGATTGGCCCTCGAGACGACCTGTGCACTCGCATCGTTGAGCACTCGAACCGTTGCTATGGCACATAGTAGTTGCACCATTACTGCATTGGAAGAGGCCCTGGCACCCGGCAGTGACGGTGACCGAGCGATGATCCTCGCAGTCAAATTTACCGCCGCGCCCCTTGGGGCACACCATTTCGCATGGCGAGGCGCCGAAGCAAACGTTAGGCAAACTTTGCCTGATGAGCTTCACGACACAGCCTGAAGCGCCCGTGCTGTTTTCGAAGCCTCCTGCCGGGGCCCAGGTCCTCGCCGCCGCTTGTAGCACACAGATGGCAAACGCGATCATCCTCATTGGCGTCACCATCGCGACGTTGGTCGTCGCTTTCCGTTGCTGCCGCGTTCCACCGCAAAACCAGTGGAAGTGTGATCCGTTTAGGGTTTAGTCAACTTTAAAGCTCACCAGCGCGGCGTGGCTTTTAGAAAGCCACGCATGCAAAAAATGTCCATCGAATATTACAGTTTACTGCGTCCCGTACCCACACCCCTTTCGCTTTGTTTCGTGTCTGACACATCCGGATAGCACACTCACGCCTCCGACCTCAGAAGAAGCTGGCGACCAGCACACCACTGCAACCAACCAGTCCGTGCACCACCGTGCGGTACTGCGGTACCACGGCACCACACCGCACCACACCAAGATCGCAGAACGATCGTGCACACATGGACAGGCTCGCAGCCCATGCCCTTTTTGGTTGTGCCTCATCAGCCAGCAGCACCAGCCGCAGCTATTCCGCCAAACGTGACTTGGTAGCGGAGGAACCACTCGATCAAGGTCAGCGGCATCAGCACGATGTTGAGCGGGAAGAAGAGTTTGAAGCCGGACTCGACCTGTGCCCAGATACCCATAACAGCGAGCACGTACATCACGACCTCGTCGGCGTACCCATCCGAATCGAGCAAGTTGGCGAGGCACGAGCCCTCCTCAAAGCAGCCGCAGCAATGACCCTTGCAGAACTTTGAGAGGAACCCTTCCTTGCCTAGGAGGGCGTCGGCGAACATGCGCCCACCGCGCAGGCCAGCGTAGTAAGCGGCCACGAAGGCGTACAAGGTCCACGCAAACCACATGACGAGCACGTTGACCACCGTCGAGATGAGTACGCTCTCACCCTCCTCCTTGCTCTCCGCGTGCTCCGCAAGCCAATCACCATCTGGGCTCCGGTGATGGTCCAGCCAGTGATGAAGCTTCCAGTTCGATGTGGTGAGGATCATGGCGATCGGCGGGCGCAAGATCTTCAGCATGGTGGGCCGGATGCACGAGGCCATTCCAAGCGCGATCGTGACCACTTGCGCGAACTGCATCGACAGCGTGGCGAGCACCGCCACGTAGACTGACCACAGGTTGCTCATGGCGGACTGGAGCTTCATCGGCTGCTCAATCTTGACCATCGCGTCGTACAGGTCCTGCTGATCGAGCTGTTCGTTCTGGGGATCGGAGAGCACCTCTTTGCTCACCTTTTGGACTGTTTTGTACACGTAGTACAAATCGTCCAGGAGGGCAGTGCCGCCCATGCGGTAGGCAGCTTCGAGCGCTGCAAGAGAGACGATGTACACGCCACCAAAGAAGCACAGCACGAGGCCACAGAGCATGATGATGAGCTGCTCGGCCCACTCATACTTGCGCATCCGCAGATAGACTGCTTTGCACAGCCCAAAGAGGCATGCGTAGAAGCCGACGAGGCATGAGAACAACCTCGCGAGCAATTTCAGAGCGCTCTTCAGGCGCTCATTGACAGTGGCATGCTTGTTCTGGAAGACAGCCACGGCCTGCCCTGCCGCCTCACCGGTCTCCATGCCGTCTTCAATGAGCTCAGTGAAGCCATCCCTCAGATGAGAAATCATCCTCTTCGGACGGATCGGCTCCTCTGAGAACTCGGATGGCTGTGGGGGCGACGGCGTCGGCGAGACTATGGGTATGGCCTCCCCTGCCGCCTCACCGATCTCTTTGCCGTCTTCAGTGAGTTCAGTGAAGCCATACCGATTCGGATGGATCTGCTCCATCTGTCGACGGTCGGTGTGCGGCTGTGGCGGCGACAGCGACGGCGAGCGTCCACGGATGAAAGCTAGCGTCTTTCCTCTGACAGTCGCGCCCCCTCGAGCCGCTCTCGCGCTCGCGAGGGTGTGTGTGGGCCCAAAAGTTGCCCCAAAAATCGCTCTAGTGACGAAACTTAGACGAGAATCCAAGTGGAAGTGGTTCTCTATACCCCACACCTATCACACACGCTCGAATACGGTTGTAAGGCAGTGTCAAGCCCTCCATAAAAGAAGAAGCCACTGGAGTCCTGGACTCTGTGGAGGCCAAAAGGTACACACCTGCTTGCAAGTCCCAAGATGCAAATCACTCGAGGCCCTCACCACAACTCACGCCTGCTCCATTCCTGGGCCTCAGCTTCGCCTGGAAGGGCTTGAAGACTGGCATTGAGCTCCAGCTCCTCCATCCACAGCGTAAGCTTCACCTCCTTCTCCAAGATGAGCTTGGTCTCGTTGCGCTTGATGGCGAGATCGGGCCGAACGGCGGGAGGAGCTTTGTCCTCGGGCCCCTCGAGCAGAGCCTTGGCCTTCTCCTCGATGGCCTTCTTCATTTCCATGCGTGAACGCCTCCTCGAGCTGGAAGAGGGCGCTAACTCCGGCGGCGCTATCTCGGGCGACCCTCCAGTCGGTCTGTCCAAGGACGCCGGCAGCGTGGGCTTTACCGGACGCTGAAGCTTTCGGGCAGTGCCGGGCGTGCCGCGTGAGGCCGTTCCACGCGCCGTCTGTGAGCGCTGCTTCTGCGAGATCTTAAACTTGCCCGCAGAGGAGCGGCTCGATCTCGCAGTGGCGGCGTATGCAGACCCGCTACGGTAGACTCCGTCCCGCTTCCGAGCCGAGCGCAACCGTCCCGACTGCTGCCACGAGGGCCGGCCATCAGAGCGCAGCTGCTCCGTCGGGCGTGTCTCCTCTTGCTGCATCCTCTGCTTCAGCATCGCGTCGCGCAGCTCGCGCCGTGACGGGCAGGGCGCTTTGATCGCGCAGTGCTGCGGCAGGTCGGAACGCGACTCGAGAAATGAGAGCTCGTCCAAGAGCCGCTTCTCCTGCGCCTCTTTGTACATGCGCAGCCGTATCTTCGCGTCATGCACCGCTTGCCGATCCGAGAGCATCGCCTTGGCTCTCAAGACCGCTTTGCGCTTCTCCTCTGCCTGCCTCTCCTCCTCCCAGAGCCGCTCCGCCTCCTCGGCTTCCGCCCTCGCCGCCTCAGCCTTGGTCGCCTCGGCCGCTGCCACCTCGGCCGCCGCCGCCGCGGCCGCCGCGGCTGCCGCGACCGCCGCGGCCGCTGCCAACTCGGCCGCTGCCAACTCGGCCGCGGCCATCTCGGATGCCGCCGCCTCTTCTGCCGTCACGATAGATTCGGCTGCCTCTTCAGTTGGACCTGCGGCTGTTTCAACCATTTCCGTCTCATAGAAATCCACATTCTCATCGGCCCAATCATCATCATCGTCGGTGACAGCCTCCAATGCATCATTCTTTGGCAGTGTCGTCTGTGCTGCGGCTTTATACCGATTCTGGGGCTGCTTGCCCGACAAGCTCGACGGCATTTACGAATTTCCCACGATTGGTGCGGTTTTAGCACGTCGGCTGCCCCTCGACCTCGACTTGGGAGAGTCGAAGCTGCCTCTTTCTTCAGCACTCCGCGTCAGCGCACGCGCGATCCCGAAAAGACAAACTTTTCGTGGCTCGCACACAAAGACATCCCAAAATAAGTTAGGAAACCTGGGGGAAACGCCCGATACGGCGCTTTCGACCGGCGTCTACTACAAGTATCCGCTCTCGCTCGCCCATTCCTTGAGCGCCCTCAAGTCGCTGGCGTCCGATGCCTCGTCGAGCTCGAGAGTCTTCCTGAGCTCATCACGCTCTGCTCGCAGCTCCGCCACCTCCGCCGCACTCTGCTGCAGCTCGGCCTCGAGCGCCGCTACCCGTAGGGTAAGGAGGTCGACCTGCTGCTTCGACGCTGCCAGCTGCTCGGCGAGCACCTCGGCCGCGGTCGCGCCTTCGCATGTCTTGCGGTACACATACGCGACGGAGCGTCCACCCACGCCCTCATTGTCGCCCTCGAGCGAATCGACGAGCTCGAAGCCGGTACCGAGCCGATAGTCGGTGGTGCACACGATGCAACCTCGGCGAAGGCGCGCGGCTAATGCGCTGGTCAGTTCGTGGAGCACGGCGTCTTCGCCGTGAGGAAAGGCGGTGGTGTACGCAAAGGACACATCCACTTCTGCCCACGGCAGTATCGACGCATCGTCCCACGACCCCTCAAGGAATTCTGGGATCGTGCGCAGCTCGAGTTCGTGCCGCATATCGAGCGCCGCCTCGAGCTTTTTGCATGCGGCTCGGTGCAAGCCTGGGAGCACCTCGATGCCACGCACTGCCTTCCACTTGTGTGTGACGGCCGCCCACAGGACGAGCCGCCCAGTGCCGGAGCCTATGTCAAGAAAGCTAAGCTCCGACCGAGCGGTGCGGTCTCGACCTGCAGCCGCGCACGCTCGATCGAGAACCACCGAGAAGAAACTCAGTGGAAACTCGCCATACGTGAAGGCCATTGGTGGCTCCTCCTTGCGCGCGACAAAGGGCCAGTAACCGTCGGTGCGTGACGCCGCATTCCGCAAGGAGAGCTCCTCGGATGGAAAGAGCTTCTCGAACGCCGCGAGGCGCGTCGCGAAACGCGTCTCGAAGGCCATCGCCACGACCAGAGGCCCTGTGATGATTAGCATGAAGAGATCAACCAGGAATTCAGCCCTGAGCCTTTGAAGATACTTGACGTGTCTTCACGTGACGTGACGTGACTTGCAGTTGAACCTGTGTCCCGGTGGCGCCGGAGTTTATTTTGCTTCGAGCAAAAGAGAGAGCGTGGTGCGTGCTACCGGCTTCGCTTTATGGCGACCGGCGAGCTCGCCGCCCGACAGCGGTGCTCCTCCACGTCCGTCGCTGTCCCTTCTTGGGCCAGGGGCAGCACGGCCTGCGCGCTGACGGCCAGCGAGTCGGACGAAAGCCTTCCCGCCACTCCGTACAAACCGAAGACACCAACCGACCTTTCCACCGTACCTGCCGACCAATCCGAAACCGCTCTCGACGTGAGCTCCAAGGCCGTTGAGATGCCACAGCAATCACGTCCTCCCATGGCGACGAGTTTGTTTCCTGTTGGGAGCCCACGATCGCCTCCTGCACGTCCACGCTGGCCGCCTGCCGCCGTGCTAGCGCCTCAGCCGTCTTCGGCACGAGGACGCGCCAGTGAAGGACGCGCCAGTGAAGCGACCAAACATCAAGTTTACCTTCGCCCAACGGTTGCAAGCCGCGCTTCATCACGTGGCAAGGTACCGCTCAACGAGGATGAGCCGTGGCGGCCGGCCGGCGTTGGTTATCATGAGCTGCGTGACTCGCACGAGAAGTCACCGTATGCACATCTCAAGGCGGCCACGTCCGGTGGCCCCCCGCTGCGCGCACACCTCGAGGCGCGCCTCGACCAGCTCGAAGGTAAGGTCTCCGTGCTGATCGCCGATGTGATGGCTGGAGTGGAGGCACTCATCGATGCGGTGCCGCCGCCCCCCGCGCCGCCCGTGGCGCCGCCCGCGCCACCGCCACAGCCGCCGCCCGTTCCTGCTGTACTGGTACCTCCCCCCGCCCCTGCCGATGAGCCGGTCGGCGAGGCCATGACGACGCCCGCAACTGCGGCGGCGGCCCTACCAGCGGTATTCCAAGCTTTCCTCGAGCAACAGCATCAGCAGCCGCAAGCACAAGTGCCGGGCGAGATGCCAGCGGGCGCGTATGGCATGTCGCAGATGCCTCCCGCGATGGCTTACCAGCCAGCGCTGTACCAACCCGCCCCTGGTCTGCTCCACCAGAGCTTGCCTCCGACGACGATGCAGGGTTGGCCACTGTCGCAGCAAATCTGGCCGTTGTGGCCGCACCAGCCGTGGCCGCATCAGCCGTGGCCGCACCAGCCGTGGCCGCACCAGCCGTGGCCGCACCAGCCGTGGCCGCACCAGCCGTGGCCGCACCAGCCGTGGCCCCAGATGACGCAGCCGGCAGTCCGCGACCTGTGCGCACGCGGCCCGACACCAGTGGCCGCCGCATCCGCGGGCGCTGGCGGCAGCGCATCCCTGCCGACCAAGGCACGGTCGCTGTCTCGATCGGCTCCTTGGCATCGGCCGCCCTGGGAGGACGTCGCGAACCGCGACACGCCCGGCCCTGGCAAGTACGACCCGCGTGAGATGCTGCGCATCAGCTTCAATGCACGCTTCGCGCCCAATGAGGAGCACCCAGGCTATGGCCGTTTCGTGGCGAGGCCGCTCGCGCCAAGACCAGGAGACCGCTTGACTAAGCCGAAGGCCAAGGGGCACGCTCGCGCGCCTGTCACCATCGTCGCCCGATGAACGCCCGATGAACTCGAGCAAGAACTTAGGAGGAGATCGATGAACGGCGCGCACAACCTCACATCAGTCCGGATCTCGCGAACGCGAAACGGTCTCACTGGCAGACGACACATGAGCCCCAGGCCGCGACGCGCCACCCGGAAGTCTTGCGCCAAGTCCGGTAAGTCGTGCACGTGTCTGGCGGGTACGATTTGGTTACGGAAGCACGCTGCACACTCGACTCTCAACTTTTATCTGGAAAAACTCTACGCTCTAGCGCCACGACATCAACATCGCACATGCTTAAACTCCGAGTTACGACATGGACACACGAGACACGACTCAGTCGATGACACCGACATCACACCACATACGGAGGGTCACGTCCGCAATTCATGCACATGCTGCATGCCGCTGCGCGCTGGTGTCAGCCGGCAAGGTTGATGGTACACGAGACTGCGCCAGTTGCGCCAAAAATGATCTCCAGCGTTTGAGCCAGTTGAGCCAGTTCGCCCATGAGATCACCACATTCGCACAAATCGATTGTCGGATGCTTTCTCGATCAAAATGAGGCTCAGGCATCCCGACGCCAAGCGAATCGCCAGCTACATTATCTGTTGGAGCAGCGCATCAGCTTGAGCATTGAGATTGCCTTCAGCCTCGCACCCGACCTCCTCCTTCGCAATTCGAATGGTGGATGCAAGGTTCAGGTTGGGGTCAAGGCCAAGCACATCCTTGATCAACGTGACCTTCCCCGCCAAGTTAAGTGATGACCACGACGGCGACACTGCTGGTGGCGGCGGCACAGCAGTTGGCGGTGGCACTAGACCCATCACCGGCGGCGGGGCTGTTGGCATCACCATGCCCGTTGGCGGCGATGCGCTTGCCTGCGTCGGCGACACGCCCGTGGGCGGCGGCACAGCTGGCACTGGCCGAGTGTAGGGGGCGACTTGCCGCACGGGAACGGCTTGCCGCGGCACCCCGTCATTCGTCCATGGTCGCGGCTTGTGTGTGGCTGTCGCGGGGACCGATGGAATCGTGTTCCTGCCGCGCTTCGTGTGGTACTCAGCGAACGTTTGGGCACCAGAGAGACGCCAGTACTCGGGCGATGAAACTGCGGATGACTCGGCCTTGCCAAGCGGGTCGTACGGGTCGTCGATGTCATAAAAGATCTTTGAGCCGCCATCGACGTCCTCAGCCATCACGACAGGAAGCTGGTGGGCGCCCGCCGGGAAGCGCATCGGGGCAACCCACGCGGCCAGACATGTGGCGAATGGAAGCAGAAGCATTCAGAAAAGAGAGACTTTGAGAAGGTTTTGTGCTTTGCGGAGTTTTGCACCGGGGTGCACACACGGCGACCCCCAGTGATCCGTAGTCCGTGGTCCCGTGTGTTAGAAGTCACACAGACACACATTCACATTCACACACACACACATTAAGGTTTGAGGGTGCTCCCAGTGGTGGGAACACCGCTACTGTACCGTTTGCCCCCCCCCGACATATCTGGCCCTCCGACCAATGAGATGTTCGGTCGAACACCTTATGAAAGGTCTAGGTTTGCGCGAAGCACACGATCTTTCATCATCCTGACGAACGGC
>PJAB01001421.1:0-14606 GCA_002887195.1 Chrysochromulina parva
TCACTCAGTTTGTAATCAGGGTATGAGGAAGGGGTGCAAATCCAGATATTAATCCCTCCCCTACCCCCTTGGGTAAATCACTCAGTTTGTAATCAGGGTATGAGGAAGGGGTGCAAATCCTACCCCCTTGGGTAAATCACTCAGTTTGTAATCAGGGTATGCAGGAAGGGGCCTGCAAATCCAGATATTAATCCCTCCCCCGTACCCCCTTGGGTAAAAGAGCGGGGTCGAGGAAAGAGCGGCAGCGCGGGCGGTCCTTTCTCAAATGTCTCCTAAGACCTAACTCGATCTCCTAACGCTTTCCTAACCCGGCGGCGCCGGCGAATCGAACAGTCTATGCCGCTATCGCGATCTCGTTCGCCCCGGCCGCTTTCGCTGAAAGTGAAGACGCCCCGCACGGTTGCGTAATCACTACAATAACTCATCCTAATGCCGCGCGAACGTTGGTCGTTGCTCTGGAGCGGCTCTCCGTCGGTCTCTCTCGTTCGTCGTTGCATGCCTTGGTGGCCAGGTGGGCGAATCGACGCGAGCAATCATTACGAAGACGACCGAGCGTGGACCGACGTGGTCGAAGCTTTATTGGCACGTTTTTGAATCCGGCCTCTCTGGTGTGGCCGCGACGTATAGCGACGCAGTCTAAGACATAGTCTAGTTGTTCGGTTCAACGCAGGGCAGGCACGTCAAATGTGGCGAGGGTCAGGTTCTTCGGGACGTACGGGTCATTATCCCGCTCGAACAGGTTGAGAACCGTCCCCCCGCGCTTGCCCGCCAGCATGGAGCTATACGCGGACGCACCCGGGTAGACCGTGAGGGAGTACTGGGCATCGAGACTTTCGCCAACCGGCCTTGCGGCCCATACAGTCAGGTTTGCGCGCCCGCCGTTGGTGGTCGAAGGCGCCGAGATAAGCACCGATTTCCCGACGGTGGCGATCGAGCCTTCGCAATAGGATGACGTGGCATGGATCAGGCTGGCGACCGTCCAGGTCTCGCCTCCGTCGCGTGAGATCGCGGTCGCATGGTTGTGATCCACCGCGTTGGTCGGGAAGTCGCCACGGACGCGCATGAGCATAACCAGTCCTTGTGGGCCAGCGGGCGCATAACTTGTCACCTGGCACTCTCCGCCCATGTACACAACCGACGAGGCGTTGGGCAGAGGCGTCTGGCTCACGAACACCTCGGCGCCGCGCCGCCACGTTGCACCGTGGTCGTCCGAGAAGATAGCCGCGCTGCGCGTGCCGTTGAGCCCATTGTAGTAGAAGCCGCCGACCAGTCGACCCGAAGCGAGCTGCACGCCGCCCGGTGGGCCGGTGGCAACAAAGATGCTCTCCGGATCGAGCTCCAGCTTGAGCGACGCAGTAAGGTTGGTCGACGCCCCCCACGACTCGCCGCCGTCCGTGCTGCGCGTCACGAAGACCTCCTTGTTGTCGCGGCTGTAGAGGAGGTGGATGTGACCTGTGACGAGGTCGACGATCGGGCAGGGATTGCCGATGGTGTGCCCTGGTTCCACCTTGACCTGAGCGATGTCTGACCACGTTTCGCCCTCGTCGTAAGAAATGCGCCGCACAATCCTCACGTCACCAGCATCATCGCAATTTACATGACGGCCTTCCGCAAAGGCGATGAGGGCATCATCGGCCCTGCGCACAAGCGCAGGGATGCGAAAGCAAAAGTAGGACACGTTTGCGCTATCCACCTGCTGGCGGTGAAATACATCGAACATGGTTGGCGCTGCTGATATGGCTGGCGCGGCCGACGCGAAGACGAGAACGAATAAGGGGTACGACTTCATCGCGTTCGTCGCACACTCCAGCGTAGCGTAGCGTATACACATCGGGAGCGTTTGCGGACCTGTGTGTCAAAACCCATTTCTTGTGAATTTGAATGTGAACGTAACGCGACACACGACGCGACAACCAGCTACGGCACTGATTGTGTGTCAGAATCACACGACAACTAAAAGCGAGTCTACAGTAAGTGTTTGATACGACGTGCGGTTACACGGGGATCGGGGTCATTGATCGGGGTAGACGCGACGAGAAAGACGTCGAAACCTCGTTTGATCACGCCGTAATTAAGATCCGTACAATATAGCCGTAATAAACAAATGCGCACCAGCATCCAGCAGCAACTCACCGGTGTGGTCTTCACTTTTTCCTAATTGCAAGGGAGAGAACAAGCGCAGGCTCTGCACGGCACACAGTTCACAGATGCCGAAGTAAGAGCGAATGACTAAGATCGAACCTGTGCTAGCCGATGGCGCGCGGCCTCGTATGGCATGCAGGCTAGTCGTCCGACCGAGCCTTAGAGCTTCGATGGAGCGAGCGCTTGCTCGGGCCGGCACGCACGACGCCGTCCCGCAGGCGAGCGTCATTGAGCTCTCGGGCCGACTCGCGCATCGTGCGTGGAGTTGGCTCGGCGCGCGGCTCGGCGCCGCTCTGGGGCGATCGCTCAAGGCGAGGGGGTCGCTCGTCGCCCACCACGGCGCGTCCGAGATCGCCCACCACGGCGCGTCCGAGATCGCCCACCACGGCTCTTCCGCTACCGCCCACAACAGCGCGCCGTCCCGCCGTTGGTGGGCGTCGATGGGCACCGCCGCCTGGCTGTCGCTGGAGCAGCCCGAGCTCAAAGCTGCGCAGCTCGTGCTCGCGAAGGCGCTCGGCGGCCCTCTCCTCCGCCGAATGCCTCTGCTCCACGGCCTCACCGTACATGCCTGCCTCGCCTTCTGCCGCGAGGCCGCGTCCCTTGTGCCTGCGCACCAGAGCCCTCGTCGCGGCCCGCCGCCGTCGGCGCTCCACCTCTTGCTCCCACACGGCTGTGGGGGCGAGGCCGCCGCGCAGACGCTCTATCAGATGCTCGACTTGGCTGCTGGGCGTCGTGCTGGGCGTCGTGCTGCGCGTCGTGCTGGGCGTGCTCATGTAGCCTCCGAGGAGCGCACTCAACTCCGCCGCGGCCGCCGGCTGGCGGCCCTCGACGGCGGCACGAGTGGCGGCACGAGCTTCGGCGTCAGCGCCGACAGCATCGGCTGCGGCGGCACTCGAACGCCCATCGTTCGTGAGCAGCAGCTTCACGAGCTTCTCGGGGGGCGCGAGATGGACGGGGGCTCTGAGCGCGAGCACAGACGCGGGAGAGAAGCGGACGACTTCCTGCGCCTCGCCGTGTGGGATTCTGAGCCGCTTGAGTTGCTCGCTCACCAGCGCGACGCGCGAGGCCGTGCGTACACTTGAAGCTTCCTCCGCCGACGAGTCCGCGGACGCGCCCGCAAGAAACACGACGTCGGTGAGCGCCACGTCTCCGTCGAGGGCGTCGAGTTGGGCGCGCAAGGCATGCGCCCAGTAGTGCACGGCCGCGCGGAGTGCCGCCGGCGTGGTGAAGGGCGACAGGTTGATCTCGAGCAGCTCGCCAGCGAGCGAGAGTGTTTCGCCAAAAGCGCCCATGGCCAGCCCGTGCTCGACCACACGCAACGCCGGAGCCGCGGCGGCCTCCGCCGCAACTGAGCCAGGCGCTGCAGCGCCGGTCGGGGCGCCGCCGTGGGCGCCGACCGACGAGGTGATGCGAGCGGCCGCGGCCCACATCAGGTCCGCATCGTCGCCGTAAAAGTCGGCGAACTCGTCGCGCGAGTACGGCTTGCCGTCGGCGGCATCGATGCGCCTCTCGTGCGGGTCGCGCATGCGAGCGCTCACGACGGCGCTCCGCCCTCGGCCCGTCCCGAGCGCCGTCCCGAGCGTGCTCAGGCCCAGCACGCCCGCGCCGGCGCATCGTTCGAGGGCGGGCAAGAGCGCATTGTACAGCGCGGCCGAGAGAGGCACGCGAGCCTGCACGAGCTGCACGTAGCACCGAAGCGCCGCGTGAGGTTCCCCCGCCTCTGCCAAGCTACGCACCAACTCAGAGTGGAGCTCATCCGTGCACAGCCAGCCTGGCCGGCGCTCCGAATGCTCCACTGCCGCCTGGAGCACTCGGGGGAGCATGTCGAGGCGGCCCGAGCGCCGGCACGCGCTCAGGGCGATGGCGTACGAGCTGCCCAGCGGCTCGGCCGAGTGCTTCGAGTGCATCGAGAGCAGCAGATCAACCGCCGCCGACGGCTCACTCTGCCGACGCAGCGCGTCGAGCGCCGCGTTGAACACGTGGACCGAGTTGGCGGCCGACGTCGCTGCCGCGCTGTTGGGCGTCGCCGCTTCGAAACGGATCGCCTCAAAAATGTCGAGGGCCACCTCGGGCATCCCGGCGGCGTTGCATGCATGCATCGCGTCGGCCGCGGCCGCGCTGAAGACCATCCCGCGCGCCTGCATGTCGAGCAGCAGCTCAGCAGCGCGTCCACCTTGAGCGATCGAGGCGCACGCGCCAATGGCGATGCGGTAGTGGTGCTCCAAAGGGGAGAGGCCGCTCGCGAGCATGCGTTCAAAGAGTGCGAGCGCGTCCTGATGGCGGGCGGTGCTCACCAGCCGCGCGAGCACCGCGTCGTACGAGCCCACGTCCGGGTCGGCCATCTCGACGAGCAGTTGCACCGCCTCGCTCAACCGCCCGGATCGCGCCGCGGCGCTCAAGGCCACATTGGACTCAATGACGCCAAAAGTGACGCCCTGGCGGCGTGCGTGTTGGTAGAGCTCGAAGGCGCTCCCGGGCTGGCCTCGCAGGACGAGCGCATGCATGCACGCGCCGTAGTGGGCGGCGCGTACGAGCCCATGCTGTTCGAGCATCGAGAGCAAAGCATGCGCCGCCTCCAAGGCCGCTGCTGAGGGCTGCCCTGACGCGTCGCGATGACGCACGCACGCCCCCATTGCATGCGAGACGGCCATTTCGTGGAACGCGTTGTCGAAGCTCGCACGCGGCGTCGTCTTACGCACGACCGTGTCGAAGACGGGCGGTGGGCGGTGGGCGCCGCCGTTGGCGCCGCCGTTGGCGCCGCCGTTGGCGCCGCCATGGGCGCCGCCGTTGGCGGGCTCGGCGGCGGCCGAAAAGTCGGCAGCAGCAGAGGTGGCGAGCTGCTGCAGTTGTGAGAGCCACGGGGCGCGCGCGGAGGCGGCGAGAACACCGAGGATCCCAATAGCATGCTGCCACGCACCGAGCATGCGGCATGCCTTGAGCGCCGTCAGGTGCGCAGCCACGTCGGCAAAAGAAGCTGGCTGCGCGCCCGGCGCAGCGCCCGCCTCGAGGGTGCGCTGTGTTGGGCGCCACGAGCGCTGCCACGAGCGCGCAGAGTTCGTATACAAAGCGAGCACCGCGTCCCACCGTTGCGCGCTGGCTGCACATTGGAACGCCTGCCGGAGGGCTGAGAGGTGCACGCGAGTCGCAGGGAGGCTCCGAGCGTACGCGATGACGTGGCGCCACGATCCGAGCGCGGCAAAGGCGCCGAGCGCAGCCGTTAGGACCGCGCTGCTGCGCAGCAGCTGCGGAGACAGCAGAGGAGAGAGCGCTGTCGCCGAAGAAGTCTCATCATCCTTGAGTGACCCGGGCGCTCTCTCCTCGGCGGCCAAGGGCAACGACGATGGCGACGAAGCGCCAGAAGCCACGGACAACCACTGGCGACCCAACGCACCCGATGCACCCGATGCACCCGATGCACCCAACGCACCCGACGTCAAACTCGGCGTGACGAGCTCGCTTGCGAGGCGCAGCACGGTCTCGACAGCGTCCACCGTCTCACACGCACGGATCGCGCCGGCGATCGTGTGAGCCGAGGGTGTGGGCAGAAACGCCGGCCGACGCGGTAAGGCGCCCGGTAAGGCACCCCCTCCGCCGGGCATCGCGAAGCCGCGCGCACCGGCCGAAGGCTCGATTGCAGAGAAGTGGAAGACGCGGGCAAGGTAGTCCCACTCACCGCCGAGCACGCATGCCACCGCGGCGCGCTGCAACTCGCGATCGCTCACTCCAATGCCCGCGCGTGCCATCACGTTCAACCCAACGGCCGCGCGCTGCCCGAGCCCTCCCGCCGCAAATGAGTGCATCGCCTCTTGCCACTCGGTCGCGCCCGGTACGGCGCCCGTGCGCCGTACCGCATCGAAGAGCCGTAGAGCATACTGCCAGCGACCCGCGTTGTTGCATGCGCGCATTGCGAGGGCGCGTAGCTCGCCAGATCCCGACGAGCCGTGCTGCACTGAGGCCAGCGCTGCCGCAGCGGCCGTCGCCGTCTCCACTTTGGCGGCCGCGTCGCCCATCCCGGCGCCCGCGACAGCGCCCATGCTCGCGGCGGCGGTAGTCGCGGTAGCCGCGGTAGTCGCGGCCGCGGCCGTCGGCGGCCGGTTGAGCGCCGTCGACGTCTCCTCGAGGACACGCAGCGCCATGTCCCAGCTGCTCGCGTCCGCGCATGCACTCAGCAGCGCGAGGAGCGCGGTACGATCGGGCTCCTCGCCGCGAGATCGGATCTCGCGCAGCAGCTGATAGCTCTCGTCACGCTTGCCCTCGATGGCGAGCGCACGTGCAGCGAGTGAGAGCGTGGTGCGGTCGGGCTCGACGCGCTCGGCTGGGCTTGCGGAGCGCATACGGTCAAAGAGCGCCAGGGCATCCGCATGCTGCCCATCACGCACGCACGCCGCAATGGCCTCATTGTACGCGGCCGTGTGCCAGACGGGACGGCGGATGCCCGGCACGTCGCTCACCCCGTTCGCTCTCGCCGTGCTCACTCGCTCCTCGCCCGCGACGGCACCTCCTGGCTCACGCGCCGCCGAAACGTCGTTAGGCCCGCGGGCGCCGTCGCGGGCTCGCCCGAGCTTCGAGAGAAGCGCGACTGCCTCTGTGTAGCGCCACCTATGCTGCTGCTGCTCCTGCTGCTGCTCCTCTTCGTGCCCGGGGGGAGCCGAACCGTTCGATGGCTCGAGCAACGTGGGCTCCTGCGCAGACGATGGCGCGGCGGCGGGCGCGGCGGCGGATGCCGTCGTCGTCATCTGCTCGAGCAAAGACATCGAGAGGCTTGTGTTGCCAAGCTTCTGCGCGGCTGTGATCGCTGCTGTGAAGCTGAGCGCGTTCATGCGCACGCCGCTCGAGAGCATGCGCTGCATGAGCTGAAGTGCCGTGCTGTACTTCGCGCCATCGACAGCGGCCACTAGGGCGGCGTTGTACGAGGCAGTGTCGAGAGGCCGCCCGAGGCCACTGCCGCTCCTGCCATCGCTACTGCTGCTGCCGTCGCCGCCGTCACTGCCTCTCAGCATGCGCTCAAAGAGATCGAGGGCCTCTATTGTGCGCCCCGTCTTGCCAAGAGCGAGAACCACCGCATTGAGCGCCGTCACGCTCGGCGCAACCCCCTCAGCTTGCATGCGCTCGTACACGTGTAGAACTTGCGCCCAATTCCCCGCATGGGAGCACGCTGCGATGGCATGCGTGTAGCACTCCGCCGACGGCGTCCCGCCGCGCTGCTTGAGCTCACCCATGACGTCGAGCGCGATCTGCCACTTGGCATGCCGCGCGCATGCCTCAAGAGTTCGCACGTACCAGCGGAGCTGCGGCTGCGCCCACGAGGACGCGGATGTTGCGTAAGGCGGCGACGGCGGCGGCGGGGGCGGCGTCGGCGGGGGCGGCGACGACGACATTGTGGCCGGCTGCGTGGGAGACGTTGACAGCGTCGCCTGTGGCGCAGCCGCTGCTCCGTCGGGCGACGTGCTGAGCGCCTCGTCGAGCCGGTTTGTCTCAAGGCTGCGAAGGAGGGCGACGGCGGAGCGCCAATGTCCCGAGAACGCGCATGCCTCGAAGGCGGCATCGCACAGCTGGATGTCACCGGTCCAGCCGCGCACCCGCTCGGCTGGCTCCTGCAGCAAATGGTCGACCGCAAGCAGCAGCTTCGTCCGCGCGCCCTCGTGAGCGCCCGTGCCCACGTGGCACGCCCAGATCACAGCAGAGTAGCTCGCGGCGTCGCGAGGGACCCCCAGCCGATGCATCCTAGTGAAGAGCTCGGCGGCGAGTGTCCACTGCTCTGTGGCCGCGCACGCGAGCATCGCGCCGTTGTACAGCTCCGTCGGCGGGCGGGCGCCCAGAAGCTCGATGCGCGACAGCATCTCGGACGCGCGCGCCGGCTGCCTAATTTGGTTGGCGGCGAGCACGGCGACATGCATCGCGTTCGAATCGGGTACGACGCCCTTGGCCTGCATCGCGTCGAAGAGGGCGAGCGCCCGCCCGTATTCGCCGCTGCGCTCGCAAGCCGAGATCGCGGCCGTGTACTCCACCCGGCCGGGCACCACGTGCGGGTCGGCGCACAGCTGTTCCCACACCGCGAGCGCCTGCGCGTGCCTTCGTAGCCGCATGGCGCACACAAGCGCGTGCTCGTATGTCTGGCGGTCTGCCGGCACACCAGCCTCGCGCATCCGCTCGTACAAGGACAGCGCTTGCACGGGCCGCCCGACGTGTCGGCAGCCCGCAATCGCCATATTGTAGGCTGCGGTGTCCGTCTTCTCGCCTGAGCTCACGAGTGCCACTGCCCGGATCATAGCCGACTCGGCGAGTTCGAGCCGTTGCCGCCGCCACTCAGCCGCTGCCCCGTTGACGCCGCCGGTGCCGGTGACCGTAGCGGCGAGCGAGCCACTCTCTTCCGCAGTGGCAGCCGGGAGCAGGCCGGCGCGGCTCGGCCCAGTGCTGCTTCCAGCCCTGCCGCTGACGGCGAGGCCATCCATTGGGGCCACCAGCTCTTTGCGCGTGGTTTCCTCGGCCGATTGTCGTACCCGCGCGCTGGCGTGGCTGGAGAGGCCGCGGGCGAGCCCCCGCCGCAGCGCGAGGCGCACGCTGGGAGCCGCACCTCGCGCAGACACTCGCATTTCGCGATGAGAGCGGAGTGGATCGGTCGCGAAAGGGGACCCGGCCTATGCGGACGCGCGCCTCGTTCCTGGCAAGTTCCCCGTGCTTCCCACCTGAAATCCTGTGTGAAGGTTTCTCATAATTCTGTGAAACACACCACGCGCACACTCCTGGTGTGCGGTGTGAAAGTGAATGTGTCTGTGTCGGTGTGATTTATTACACACTCCCCCCTAGCACTACCCTAGCACAAAAAGCACAAGGGCCTCTATCGCTACCGGTACCTTGCTACCTCGTGCTGAGCTGCTCGTGTTCAACACAACGCGCGGACACTCTCCGGACCCCTAAGCACAGGAGCCACTATACTACTGGAAACAGTACAGTACAGTACGGTAAAAAGACCCACCCTGGCGCGTGAGTCGGTGGAAGGGGTTGGCTTTGAGGTGGTTCTATAGTTATAGTTGATGTGACACGTGATGCTGAGTGGTCCCGAGCTCCCGAGGGCTCGTGCGTGTCTGTCTGTCGTGTGTCCGACTCCCCACGATGTTTTTGAAGTTCCGGTAAAAAGACACCTGGGGGACAGCCGGGACACATCTCACACACGGGACTAGTTCACACGGGGACACACGGGCACACGGATCACACAGACGAACACAACTCTCACATAACCATCTAACAACCATCCCGCGTTGCGCGGGAGGTACCGGCACACCGATTTAAAAACACCGGAGTCCGGACTAGTCCGGACGAGGTGTTGCGGTCACGGCCGTCGCGGGCCGCCGGCGCCGGCGCTCCGCTCGACCAGTCGACCTCGAGTCGCCAGTCGGTCGAGACACGAGAGAGAGTCCGATTTCACTCCGCGTCAGAAGGAATCAGATTAGAGAGCGAGAGCCGCGTTATGAAAGTGTTATGGGACTCTCACACTACACACTCACTTTCTTAACAGAGGCTGTCTGCCACTTAGGCGACCACCTCGTGGTCTCAGAAGAGAAAGATCCCAGGTAGACGCAGCCCCTCTCCCACGACTATGTCCCGTCCTGGCCTTCACTGCAACTCGGGGGCCTCTGCGGGGCTTGGTTGCGTTCCGGCTTTTGGCTGCATCTTCTTGAAATCGAACCCTTGCAGCATCGGCGCAGGCATCCGCGTGGCGCGCATCGCCGCCACCGCCTCAATCTCGGCCGCCTCGGCCAAAGTGCGCTCCTCCTCCTCCGCAGCTGCCTTGTCCGCCTCCCGTTTCTGCTTCTGCCGCTCCTTCTTCTTCTTCTTCTGATCAAGCTTCGCCTGCTTCTCGGCCACAGCCTGCGCAGCCTCCTCTTGCGTCGGCGTCTGCGCTGCCTGCGCCACATGTTCGATCGCAGCTTCCCGGTCGACGCGACTCATGATCGTAATCCGGGAGCCCGCGCCTCCGCAGAGCTCATCTGTGAGCATCGATTTCTTGCCGCCGCCCAGCCGGGGCCGGAACAGCTCCGCCCAGAAGACAATCTCGTACCTGGGATCGTACAAGGTGACCCACTCCACGCACTTAGGGAAGCGCCCTTTGTACACCTGGACGACCTCTTCAAGTGGCATGAAGAAGAGCTCGCACACCGCCGGGTCCTTGTGGACCTTGAAGATGATGAGAGTGCGTCCCAGCTGCTGCAGGTCTTTCCACCGCGGGATGATTACGTTATCGATCGCAAAGCGAACGCTAGATCGCGTTTCCCACGAGTCGGTTGGCATTTGCTGGAGGTCACGATACACGGGGCTGACGCTGTTCACATGGCGCGTCGGCTCGACATGAAGATCCCTAATAGTATCAGACACGTCCTCACTGTACTTGAAGGTCCATGCATTGCGCCGCTGCTGTGGCAGTTCGCCAGCATAGCGCTTATCCACCGTCTTATCCACCTCCTTAGCATCGTCAGCAGCGCTCATCGCCGCGGCGTGCTCGTCGCGCTTTCCGCGAGAGTCGTGCACGCGATCGCGCCGTCATGAGCTCATGCCGAAGCGGAGGGTGTCCCGGCTCCCCACGGTGTCTTTTACAGTCGCCGGAAGGGATGAGATCCCTCGCCCTCCGTGACCTGGGACGCTTTCGGGCGACGATGCATGCGCCGCTCCATCCACAAACTCTCGAAATCGCAACACCTCGCTGAACCCTGCATCGCGAGCATGGACCTATCCGATGTCACAAACGCCAACCGGTCTTTGGCGCTACTCCACATCGAGCTCGACAGCCGTCTCATCGCTGGCGAGGTCGAGATCACCTTGGGCATGCTCACCGCCCTTTCGAGTCGGCTCAAAGAGGCGATCGCTAGCCTCCGGAGCGTGAAGCATGAAGAGCTGCGTTGCCGGTGCGATCGCCTCGTGTGCCTCTATCACTCGAGCGTGGTGCCAGCGAAGAGCGCCATGGAGGATGATCTGATCTCTGCCGAGGAAGACCTCAACCGGCGGAAGGAAGAGCTGCGCACGACACTGAGCATGGAGCTGCAGGCGATCATGGATGCGCATGCTAGCGAGGAGCGCCAGATTTGCGTCGATGCGCAGGCAGCAAAGGCCTCCGCACGCAGACAGGCCGTGCACGAGGTGATTGCAGGCGTAGGTTGGGCGGTGCTGCCGTTGAATCGCCTGCCCCCAGCGCTGCTTGCTGAGTTCACCGAAGCAACCGGATGGGAAATCTCGTCACACATGGCTGCAGCGCCGCTCAAGGAGTTGCTCAAGGAGTGCTCATCGACATCGTCGCCGCCCGAACGAAAGGCTGCAACTATTATTGCAACAAAGGCTGCAACTACGGCTGCATCTAGCTCAAAACTGACTTCAGAGCCACCGCGGCGCACTGCTGCCTCTACACCACGGGCTGGTGCAGCGCCGCCGTCTGCCAAGGACGCATTTGAGTTCGATGAGCACGAGGCTGAGGCAATCATCCGTCGGCCCGGCTCCGGCCTGAACAAGCGCAAGATGGGATCGGGCTCTTGGTCTCGTGGCTCGCACGTTGGGGGCTCCGCAAGTGGCTCCGTCGTCAAACGCATGCAATATGTCGCTGGCGGCGCGGCGGTCTCCTGTCCGTGGTGAGGCGGTGCCCCTAGCCGCCTAGGCGGACGTGTAGACCCGGACCACGGGGGCAGACACCCCGCGACCCGCACACCGCCGGCTGCCGCGTCGCGGTGCGGTTGTGCTTTCTGCTTTGTGAGAATGTGTTATACATGTATCGGTTGTGCGCGGTTATTGTGCGGTCCTCGATGCGGTCCTGGCTCTTGGGAAGTGCTGGGCGTCTCCGCTCCTCCGAGCGGAGTCGCGGTCGGACGGGGATAAAAAGTGTTCAAGATCAAGTACGCTCTCGGTCAAGAGTACATGTACACACTGGATTCTACACATCTGTTAATCACTGCGAACATCTTGTCTCGTGTAGACTGTAGTGTGTACTACGGTCCGGCGTCTCGAGCATGTGCGTGTGTCCTGTTAAACTCAGTGTTCTCATTTCTAACAACGCATCCCGCGACCACGTCCTTGTAACGTCCTTCGCGCTTCCATGTTTTTCGCGGCATCCACATCATTCCCGGCATCGTACCGGTATACCGGTAAGTTTGGCCGTGTGAGGCGAGCCCCGGCATTCGTGCCCGATGGTGCTCAAGCCGGCCAACTCTCCACGCCGGCCTGACCCTTCAGAGCGTCCGAGCTTTGCGTTTGCTATTCCAAGCCCAGAATCGACGGCTTCACCATCTAAGCCGCCAAAGTCGCCGCTGCAGAAGCTGGCCAAGCTGGCACGTGAAGATCCACCGCCTACGGTCACCATCCGCGGCCTCCAGGTCCAGTACAACGTTGTCAAGCGCAACGTGCTCGCCGCCGTGGTCCGCATCTCAAAGATGCGGAGCTTCGTCAAGGGCGCCATCGATAAGGCGGATGCCGTGCAAGAGTCGTGCGAGATCATGATGGACAACAATCCGAGCATCTCGGATGGAGGTTCGCTTGCCGAGGCGGCGGCCAAAGGCGCGCTACGCGAGCTCAAGATGTGGGCCGCCCTTACTATCACTGCAATGGCGGTGCAAGACAGGGAGCTGGTAAACCTGCAGGATCAGCTTGCCAGCGCAGCTGCTTTTCTGGACCAGGAGGAAGAGGTGATGCAACCGCCAAAGAAGATGCTCGGCCCCGACGATGGCGGCCGTAGCCCGAGCCCTGGTCCCGCCAAGGCAGGGGCGCACAGCCAAAGCCCAAGTGGTAGAGCCAGCCGAATGCTGCGCATCGCAGCAGCGCAGGTGATGGCTGCGTCTCCGCCGAGGTCGCCTGCCAGTGGCGCGGGTGGCCATTCTCGCAGCATGGACAGGAATCTCCGGGTCGCTGCCATCCAGAAGGGCTTTATCGAGGCTACGGCGCTCGCAAATGAGACACGCATCGCATGTGCCGAGGCCCAGAAAGTTGCGCGCGAGCACCAATCGATGATCGAGAGGCAGCGCTCGCTGCTCGGCAAGGCCGGTAAGATGCTCGTCATTTCTAAGGGGCGAGAGCATGGCGCCGGTGCGCTGGAGGTCAACGAGGACGCCGAGATCAGCAACCCGACTGACGAGGAGCCCTACAGTCCTAGCCCATCGGGGCTAGTCGAGGGCTTGCTCGGTACCAACCGGCCGATCTCTGAGCCAAGACGTCCAAGATTCAGTCCGAGCACCGTCGTCATGGGCAGTACCGACAAGCCGACCTCCGAGATCGTACAGTTGACTGTACGTTCGAGGCGCTCCGAGAGGGAGACCGTGCGTTCGGGGCGATTGCCGGCGCCACTACGTCCGGGACGATTGCCGGCGCCACCGCCGGTGGCTGTACAGGACGAGGACGACGAGGACGCGGGCTCCGCCTCGAAGAAAGTATCAAGGAGTAACCTACTGCCGCTACCCATGATGGACCTCGACTCGGTCGACGCAGAGCGAGCTCCTGCTCCCACATCCGCTGCCATCGCAGGCATGGAGGCACCGGCCGAGCCGACTCCCGCGAGCCACGTGAGAGACGAGGAGGCAGAACAGGCGGTCGAGGCGGAAGCCCAGCCAGAGGACGACGAGTCGGAGGGACAGTCGTCGCCGGAACGAGCAGCGCAGGAGCAGGTGGAGGATGAGGAAGGTGAGGAGGGTGAGGAGGAGGGCGAGGAGGAGGGTGAGGAGGAGGGCGAGGAGGAGGGTGAGGAGGAGGGCGTCGAGGAGGATGGCGAGGAAGGCGAGGGTGATGCGTTCGATGAGGGCGCGGCTCGGGCGGCGGCGCAGGAGATGGATGTAAGCGAGCTCGAGGCTGCTCTCGCAGAGTTTGGTATCGTACCATCGGGAGATAAGGGGGCGC
Organism: Chrysochromulina parva; assembly: GCA_002887195.1. Taxonomy (NCBI): domain Eukaryota; phylum Haptophyta; order Prymnesiales; family Chrysochromulinaceae; genus Chrysochromulina; species Chrysochromulina parva. The sequence goes on from PJAB01001421.1 coordinate 14,005, forward strand.
TCGTCGATCAGCTCGTTGAGGCGCAGGCGGCTACGGCCGCCAACGAGGAAGAGGAAGCTGACGAGTTTGATGAGGAGGCAGCTAGAACAGCGGCGCAGAAGATGGATGTGGCGGAGCTCGAGGCTGCGATCGCCGAGTACGGTCTGGAGCCGTCCGGAGACAAGGATGAACTCGTCGAACAGCTCTTAGAGGCGCAGGCAGCAGCTCACGAGGACGGAATCGAAGACGGGAGCGATGCAGGTGATGAGCCGATTGGAGGACTGCCAGGGTAATTTGTTTACAGCCGTATACCCCGTAGGCCGCTCCCTTAGCCCTTGTCCGTTCGATGAAGCGCATGAGAGAGATCGGATGAAGTCCAGGAGCGTAAACAGAATGCTGAGTTGCTGACACACCTTTGACTCGGAATTTGAAATCTGGATTTTGTCCGTCAATTTCCCGAATCGCACGGCGAGAATTGAGCCCTGGCTGTCGAGCTGTCGAGCTGTCGAGGCTCCGTCGAGCCGCTGTCGAGGCCGTTGTCGAGGCCTAGCCTGTCGAGCCTTGTCGAGCCTGTCGAGTTCCTGTCGAGCCTGTCGAGGCTGACTCCATGCGCCGGCGCGTCG
>PJAB01001422.1:0-14600 GCA_002887195.1 Chrysochromulina parva
CGGCAGGCCGACGCGTGCGCACAGCCGCGCGCACAGGACGCGCCGCGCCCGCGCGCGCCACGCGAGGCTCACGCCCTTGAGCGCGCGCAGCGTCGGCACGTCGGCGTCCGCGAGGGCGTCTTCGAGGGCGTCCTCGTTGACGAGCTGCGTCGAGAACCAGCACACGGGCGCTGGCGGTGTGGGTGCGTCGGCCGCTCGCGGTGCAGTGGCGTCGTGCTGAGCGTCTTGCGTGTAAATCGGCTCCTCCGCCGCCGCCTGCCGCTCCGCCTCGGTGGGGAAGTCGCTCACGACACCCAGCAGCCGCCCGAGCTCCGGGCCGCTCTTGCCGGCGAGGTGGCCGGTGCACAGGGAACGCGAGAGGAGGCGGCGCAGCTCGACGTCCACGTCGAGAAAGTGCGCGCCGTGCAATAGCTGCGCGAGGTGCGCGAGCGAGCACCCCTCCAGCGCCCCGCCATCCTCCGCACCGCCCTCGGCGACGCGCGAGAGCGTGCGGAGCGCAGCCGCTGCCACCAGAGTGGCGAACGCCCCCTCGGCGCCGCCCGTGTCGCTTACCCAGTTGGCGAGCGCCGCCGATCGCGCCGCGGCCGAACGGGACCACGCGACCTCCTCGCCCTCGGCGCTTCGCATCCTTACTTTGCCGTCGTCGTCGTCGCCGCCGATGTCATCACCGCCGCCGGCGTCGGCGACCCGACATCGCTTCATCCTCGACCCTGACGTGCACTATTCATGTGAATACACACAACACGTACCAGTGGAGTGACGACTCGACGTAGTGAAATAGCGTATGCGCACAGCACTTTCTGAGACTCTCGTGCGCAGACTCTCTTAATCTGTTCAACAGTGTTGCATATAAACTCTGGTCTCTGCTGCGTCGCCGCGCGGTTCGCGCGTTGCGGGCGGCTTGATCTCGGCGATCTGGTTCGGGGCCGTGTTAGGTCCGTGTGCCCTTGGGCCATCCCAGGAAGCGGATCGCATCTCGGCCTCAATCTCGGTCTCAATCTCGGCCTCAATCTCGGCCCTCAGACCATCGCATTCTCCGCGCTCTCGAGGAATCGCATCGCCTGCTCGCCCGCCGCCTGCCGCTCCGCCAGGGTCGAGCTCCGCCGGAGATGCGTGAGCAGGGTGCCGGGCCCGCGCACGGGCCCATCATCGTCGTCCCACGCGTGCTTCGAGGACATCTCGGGGCCTCCGAACTCTGGCAGGACAACAGGGTAGCCCGACTGCGCCGTCTTGAGCAGAGGCCGTCCGTCGCGCGTCGTGCCGAGCCCGAAACTCGTGACGAAACTCGGGTCCAGCTCTGGGCGCGTCGTGCCGAGCGGAGCCAGGGCCTCGCGATCGTTGTCGTACACGAGCGCCGTCTCGGCGAGCTCTGCGCTCGAGCTCAGGTACAATCGGAGCGCGCGCCGCAGACTGATCGAGGTCGCCTGCGCCAGACTGAACGGGACGGAGCGGCCGCGCTCGAGACGGCGCTCCTCGATGCGCCTCCAGCACGTCTCAAGAGTGGCGAGCACAATGACCAGATGCACCGTGTAGCCCGCCTGTACACGCGCACGACCACGCCCATGATGACGCGTTTGCAGTGGCAGTGCAGTGGCAGTGCAGTGGCAGTGCAGTGGCAGTGCAGTGGAACTCATCAGCGGCACTCATCAGCACTCATCAGCACTCATCAGCGGCACTCATCAGCGGCACTCATCAGCACTCATCAGCGGCACGCACCTGGCGCAGCCGCCCGATCACCCGGCCGCACGTGTTGGCTAACGACTTGCCGGTGGAATCGAAGACAAGGTGGCGCCGCTGCGCGACCGCGGCCAAAAAGGTCTCGTGGTTGAGGTAATTAGCCAGATTGCGATGCTCATTATTCGAATGGCACAGGTGCGTGATCCAAAAGTCGGGGTTGATGCAGCAGTAGTGGTCCGCGGGCGGCCCCCCGCACTCGCGCCGAAGGACATCAAGAGCTTGAGGAAGCACCGCCGTCTTGCCCGAGCCAGGCGCGCCGACCATCACGACGGCCGTCGGCCAAAAAGCGGAGCGACTGCGCCCGAAGATGGTTCGTCGCAGGGTCGCGATCGCATCCGAGTCGGCCACCAGCGCGGGCGGCTTGTCGACGAACGCCACGAGACGCAGGGCATCGAGGGCGCGCTTCCCGACGTGGAGGGAGCGCGCCGCGAGGTGGTGGGGTGCGAGCGAGGGAGGCGCCGCGGCGGCGCTCACATCGTCTTCGAAATTCCACCCGGGTGCATTCTCGTGAACGTGGCGCAGCAGGGGACCCAAGAGTGAGATCGAGTGCTCAAACGGCATGAGCGAGTGCAGGTTCTCAAAGATGTTGCCCGCCACGCGCGCGTCGCCGGCGGCGAGGACGGCGGAGAGCAAGCGCGTCGATTCGGTCACATCCTCCGTCCCATCTGTGGAATGGGCCGTTGCCTCGACCATCCGCGTCACGACCGACAGGGCGACAGAGAGTTCCGTGGGCAACATGGCAAAGAGATCGAGGACGTCGGTGACGGAGAGGTAGGGGTCGGGCGGCATCGCGTCGGGCGCGCTGCTCGCGGCCGCCGCCCACAGCTGCAGCTGATGTGCCAACGCACCGCACCATGGGTCGCGAGACGCGCCGCCGCCGCCGCCGCCGCAACAGCGCCGTCGGCCATCGGCATCGAGGGCAGCGTCGGCGGCCGCGGCGGAGCCGTGGGTCGCCACGATGCGGTCGACAATCTGTTTGTGCGACGCGTACAGGTTCCGGTAGAGCGGGTTGTGGTCTCCCGCCTGATGAGGGAGGCAATCAGGAGGTCATCAAATGCAATCAAGAGGCAATCAGAGTTCATCAGCGGTTCGTGGGTTGTGATCTCCCGCCTCGAGCTCGCACCTCGAGCCAGCGGACAGCCGCCGCGTCGTCGCCCGCATGCAAAGGGAGCATCTCTCCGAGCCGACGGGTGCAGTGGAAGTGCATCGCGAGCGTCTCCATCCATGCATGGTCGGTCTGCGCCGAGCGAGAGGCAAGCGAGAGGTAAGCGAGAGGTAAGCGATAGGTAGGGGAGGGGCGGTAGCGGAGAGAGGTGAGTGGGGAGAGCTGTGGGAATTTGGGAGCTGCGGTGAGTGGGGAGAGCTGTGGGAATTTGGGAGCTGCGGTGATTGGGGAGAGCTGTGGGAATTTGGGAGCTGCGGTGAGCGCACATTGCGAGGGTCATCAACGTAACCACGGTAGACGACCCGACCGTTGGAGTCGGCAAAGAGCTCGTGGAGCAAGGTGTCGAAGCGAGCGAGCTCATCGGCGGAGACGGCGCCCACCTCCTCCTTGAATTCTCGCATGAGCGCCGCCTTGCCTATCTCGGATGGGTCTGCCATCCCGCCGGGGATAGCCCATTCGCCCGTGTCGCGACGCTTGATGGCGACCATCTCGAGGGCGATGGGCGAGGCGCCCGGTGGCGTCGGCTCGCCCGGAGCGCGCTGACGGTAGCGCGTGACGATCGCATCGCCCGCGTGGTTGGGGCCCCACTTGCCCAGCATGCCACGATCGCACATGCCTGTCCGCCCGCGTGGGTTGAGCGGCCGCCCGCGTTCGTCAAACACCCACGGCAGCTGCTTCGACTGCAGCTCGTGGCTGCCTCGCGTCTCGATGACGGCACGCTTGGGCGGCACGGGCGGATCGGCCCAGCCGCCGCGCCTCGTCTCGCAGTTCTGCTCCAGCACCACCTTGTCCGTGTACACGGTCGGCTCGTACTCGTCCCACGGCACCACCCACGGGACGTGCTCGTCGTCGACCTTGAAGCGCTGCGGATAGCTCGGATTGGCCTGCGAGCGCGCCTTGACGTGCAGATCCGGTGTCGCGGGCGAGCGTCCGATCTTCGTGAACTCCATCGCGACAGCAGGCTGCTGCAGCCCGGAAATTGGGAGTTGCGCGTGAAGGAATTGTGAAATTTTCCGTTGCCTGATGACGTGAACGTGCGCGGGACCCCTCGAACGGACCTCACATGTTCACCCATGAAAACCTCATAAAAAAAGTCGCAAAGAAACCCCACACGAGAAGCCCAGCTGTTGCCCCCTCTCACACGCCGTTGTCTGTCATGGCGGAGGCGGCGGAAGAGGACAATGGAATGGAGGCGCTGAAGCGCACCATGCAGTACCCGCTCATCAAGGTGCGCGCAGAGCCCACTCGGTCGAGGCTCAGGCTGCGTTGCAGTCCTTCCGCTGAGCACGCGCTCACCCGAGGACGGCCTTCGCTCATATTGCAGCACTGCGGTGGCTGCCTACTGCCGGGCTGTGTTCAACGTGCCGTGTCCACGTGCTGAGCCGCGCAACGAGCCTCCTGGCGCTGGCATGCCCTTAGGCCCGGCGGCCGTTGCTGCCTTGATCGCCTGCCAACCTTTTTGACTTCCGTGCCCGTCGTTGGTGCTGACTACGTCGGCTCGCCTGATTGGCGTGTTCGCTTCGCGCTGCGCAGAACTGCGATATGAACGAGGAGATGCGGACGGAGTGCGTGGACATGATTTCGACAGCGACGGAGCGTTATGCCTCCAACTACGAACAGGCGGCGCGGATGGTCAAGGAGCAGATGGACAAAAAGTACAACGAGAACTGGATTGTGATCATCGGGAAGGGCTTCTCATTTGAGGTCACGCACGAGGTGAAGCACGTGTTGTGGATGTACAACTGCGACATTGGCGTGCTGTGCTACAAAGCGGGCGCCCGGCAGGTCGGCACTTGAGACGCCGTGCTCGCGCTGGCTGGCGCAGCCATTCCCTGCCGAGCCTCGTGTCACATCATTGGTCCGCGACGATCTTCTTCGCACCGGCCGCGGCTGTGGTCGCCTTTGGAGAGCGTGGAGCGCTCGGGGGGCTTTACCAGGAGACAGCCACGAGCGGCAGCGTAGTAAGTGGTGCGGGCAGACAGCAACCAGCATGGAGCTCAGAGAGAGAGAGGGGGGGTGCGAGGGCTGGGGCGACGGGCCTGGTGTGTCATTGCCACAACATGTAGAGAGTACGCAGCGAGTAACGCGCGTACACATCCCACACTGTACACACTCCAACAAACAAACTGAAGTCAAGTCACATCGAATCGTCGATCGAATCGTCGCATTTCTGTCTTCCGCGCCCCGGCATGCCGCAAAAGCCAAAAGCCAAAACGCGCGCCGCTTCCTAAAACGATCGTCTGAAGTGCTGTGCCTGTGTGGGCCCGGGTTTACATGTACCGTGAGAGGACGCGCACGCGGCGCGCATTTCTCGCCAATATATTCTCGATGCTGCTCACGGGGACGGCCAGCCCAAAGCCATGATTAGGCACCGTTTACGTCGAGAGGCTCCTCGCGCCGACGCACGTGATGCAATCAGAGGTCGTCAGAGTTCATCAGAGGCTCCTCGCGCCGACGCACATGGCGCGTGCGACTCGGCTCCCCACCCTGGCGCTGTCGCTTGCGCTCGCCGCGCAGCTCGATGTCGTACCGCACGTCGCGCACCCGGAGCGACACGAGGGCATCTCCTCGCTGGTAGGCCTCCTCGAGTAGCGCCTGGGCCGAGGGCTCATAAGGGGAGTACTGGCCTCCCAGCAGGCACTCCCACACGGCCCGCGTCGACCGCGTCGGTTGCGCCCACGACGACGCCATCGGCGGCGGCGAGGTTGGCGGCGGCGGTGTGCGCATGGCGGCGGTGGCGGCGGCGGCGACGGCGGGGGCGGCGGCGGCGGCGGCGGGGGCGGCGGGGGCGGCGGCGGGGGCGGCCAAGGCGGCGGCACCTGTGGGTGCAGGTGCGGGAGGGGCGGATGGAGCGCGAGCGGCAAGGGCAGGAGTCGCTTGAGGCAAGCTCGCTAGCACTTCATCCGGGAGCTGCCACTCGCCTTCTGCCGCGGCTGAAGGCGGCACGACGTCTGGCAGATTCGCCAGAGCCTCATCTGACAATAGCCAGTCATCTTCGTCCGCGGGCACCACTGCGGGCGCAGGCGACGGGCGTGGCATACTGGCTGGGGAGGGACATAGGGTGGGGGGCGGTCCCTGTGGGGAGGGGGCGGGGGGTGGACGCAGCTTCTGCACGCTCTCGAGGGCTGGAGAGCCCATCAGCGGCGCGGCGCATGGCAGTACGGCCTCGCCATCACACGTCAGGTCGATCGTACTCGGTGCCCCCCTACCCGCGACCTCCAACGGGGCTGCCGCCGCGTCAACCACCGCGTCGGCCCCCTCGCCTTCGTCGCTCACCGCGTGCCCCCCCTCCGCATCGCCTCCCTCGCCCTCCTCGCCCTCTGGGTCGGTGTCCGCCATCCATCGACCATCGTCATCGTCGAGTGCCCATTCGCGCCACTCCGCCCCCTCCTCGCCCTCCTCGCCCTCCTCGCCCGCCTCCTCCTCGCCCGCCTTCTCCGACTCTGCCTCCGCCTCCTCCTCCACCACCTCCTCGGCGCCCTCGTCGCCTTCATCGCCCTCGGCGCCGTCCTCGTCCTCGTCGCCTTCGCCCTTATTGTCCTTATCGTCGCAGAGGTCGATCGCCTCTGGCTGCCCTGCACCCGCCCCCGCCCCCGCCGCCGCCGCCCCCGCCGCCGCCGCAGCCTCGGCCGACGCCACCTTGACCGCCGCCTTGGCCGCCGCCTTGACCGCCGCCTCGGCCGCCTCAGACGCCCGTCGCTTCTTCGTCTGCGCCACCAGAGCCAGCAATGGGTCCGAAGGCTCCTCCGCCTCCCCCGCCTCCGCCTCCCCCGCCTCCGCCGCGGCCGCCGTCGTCGGAGCGGGGGGAGCGGGGGAGGGGCGGGAGGGGGAGGGACGTGGCCACGCCCCCCTCCCGGCTGGTCCACAAGCCCCAAGTGTGAAGCCAGGTGTGAATGCGGCTGGTCCACAAGCCCCCGCCGCTGCCACAGCGCCAGAGGCCCCTGGCTGCTTGCGCTTGCGCTTGCCCACCCCCGAACCCGCCGCCGCCGCCGCCTCGGCGACCGCCTCGGCGACCGACGGCGCCTCGGTACGGAATCGGAAGGTCTTCGCGCGCAGCGCGGCGCGCTCCCTCGCGCCGTCACGGGCACCGCCGGCCGTTCGGGCGCTCGTCTTTGCTTGGTGGCAGGCGACACAGAGCGGGTCGTACGCACGCACGTCGTTTGCCTCGCCGCCGCCGTCGCGCACCTCAATCCGATGATCTGCCTCCCAGATCGTGCCTTCGCTCGCCTCCCGCACCGCTCGATCGAGCTTCCCAGGCCACTTGCGCAGCTCGGGCATGGCATGCAGCAGCAGCTCACGACGGCGCGGATCGAGCGCCGTATCGGGCGGTAGCCCCTTGAGCTGCGCGGCGAGCTGCAAGCAATCGATGCCGCAATGCTGGCAGACAGGCAGAATGGCAGACACGATCATCGCGTGACGATCAGCGGACGATCAGAGGCACTCAGGGGGGGGGACACGGGAGGGGGGAAGGAGTCGCATTCACACTCGGGGGGACACGGGAGGGGGGGTGGAATCGCATTCACACCTGGCAGTAGACGCTTCCACTGGTCTTCACATGCGTCCGGCGCAGCAGCGAGCGTGCATGCCCCGGGCTGCGAGCGATCACATGCGCTTCCCAGCACGCCCCCCCGCACACGAGGCCCATGAAGCTACGATGCTCGGTCGAGTGGCACGTGTCTGCATGGCGTGGTCGGTCGGTTGGGATCGTATGCGCCGTCGGCCGCGCATACACATAGCGTGCGTGGGCGTCGGGGGTGTTGACGCTTGTTATGGCGCTTGCCATGTGCAATGGGGCATAGCAGTGCACGCACAGCAGCGTGCCCCCGGCCTCCCCGTCGTCGCCGTCCTCGCCATCGACAGAGCCGTTGGCGACGGCGGCGCCCTCGACGGCGCCCTCGACGGCGCCCTCAGGGGCCACCCATGGCTGCCAATGCACCTCGACCGTGATCGTGCCGCCATGGCGCGCATCGCGCACCGCCGCCGGGATCCAGACTGCGCGGGACTGGAGCGCCGTCTCGAGCGCCACCTGCCTAGTTTGGAGCGCCGTCTCGAGCGCCGCCTGCTCGGCGCCGCTCGGCAGCAGCCGCGGCGCATGCCGCTGCTTGCTCCGTGGGCCGCGCTGCAGCCCTTCGTTGAGGATCTCGCGGATGGCCTCGCTCTGTCGCGGCAGGTGGTCGAGCGTGCAAGGAAGGCCGTGGGGCCGGGAACGCACTGGCTGCGCCTCCCATGCACACAGGAAATGGGCTGCCTGACGACGAACGGACGAGAAGGTCGGAGGCACTGGCGGCGTGCCCTCCACCTCCTCCGCCGCCTCCTCCGCCGCCTCCTCCACATCCTCCTCCGATTCCTCCGCCTCCTCCGACTCCTCCCCTGAGCCCGCCTCGTCGCCACAAGCCTTCGCCCCCAGAGCTCGCCTCGCCGCCGTGCTCTGCGCCGCCGTCGCGGCGTCCATTGCAGGCTCCCCAACTGCGTCCATTGCATGCTCCCCGTCGGACCGCATGCGTTCACGCTCAACCATGAGCTCTGCGCGGGAAAACGAGAGGCCAGTCGCCCCCCCCCGCCCCCCCGCTCGCACGTATACATGCACACGGCGGGTGTGGGGGGAGACTTCGAAGAGTAACGATCGAACGTCGGCCACCCCATCGAAGGCTGTTGGCAAAGGCGCGTCGCCCTTGCCGCCCCCGCAGCCACTCCCGCCGCCGCCGCCTGCGCCTGCGCCTGCGCCGGCTGGCTCGCCGGCTGCAGCGGCCCGTGGCTGCACGACGCTCGTGTACGCGCCGCTCTCGCTGCGCTGCACCTCCCCCGAGAAGATGTGCTCGATCTGGCGCTCGTGCTGCAGCAGCATCGCCCACTGACGGGCATCGCTCGGCGCGCACGCGCGCAGCAAGAGCGCCGCCTCCTTGTCCGCCTCGGCCCTGCCCTCGACCTCGGTGCCTGACGCAGCAAACCCACGCCATCCGGTGAACTCCTCATCAAGGAAGAAGAAGGCCAAGGTCACCTTATGAGCTTGGCCACTTCGATGCACACGAGAGGCCGCCTGGTGCGCGAGGGCATGGGTCTCTGGCAGCTCGACGAAGGCCGCCTCGTCGGCAACAGTCTGGAGACCATCCACGCCCGTGCCGCATGCCTTGATGGAGAGGAGAGCGACGAGGCAGGTCGGCTCGTGCTGAAAGCGATCGAGGAGCTCCGCCTTCTGCACCGCACCGCTCTGCCCATCCACACGCACTAGACTCCACCGCCGTTCTAAGCCTGCCGCCGCCGCCGACGACGACGATCCCCCGCCGCTGACGCCGCCATCGCCGCCTCCGCCTCCGCTGCCGCGTCCCCCGCGGCCGAGGCCGCCACCGGCCGACAGCTCTGCGAGGCGCGTTTGGATCGTTCGCTCGAGGGACGTCATCACCAGCTCGTGATGAGCAAAGATGACGAGCTTGCGAGGTTGCCCAGCTCGCCCGCCCGTCGCGCCGGCGCCGGTGGCGAGGGCTTCGATCGCGGCGTACACGAGGGCGCGCAGCCGCTCGTGCAGCCACGAGCCATCCCGAGCGAGGACGATCGCCTTGAGCAGGCCGACGCGATGAGCCGTTGACTTGATGCCCGCCACGCGCAACGAGTCCGTAGGCTCGGAATCCTCTCCCGCTGCTGCTTCTTCCTTCTCCTCCTCCGTCTCCTCCGCGGGCTCTGCCGCCGCCCCCGCCTCAGTGATGCCGGCCGTCGCGGCCCGCTTGCCCCCCCTCGCCAGTTTGGCCGCAGCCTTGGCCGCCGCCTTGACCGCCGCCTCGGCCTGCTTGGCCGCCTGGCCCGCGGCCGCCATGGCCGCTACGGCGCGCTGCTCCTCCGTTGGTGCATAGTCTCGGAGGAGTGCCTTGCATGCATCGCGCCCGACGGGTAGCGTGACGAAGATGTCTGTGCGCTCGGGCAGCGCCTGCATCACCTGCGCCTTGGTGCGCCGGATCATGACGAACCGATGGAGCAGCAGCGGCAGCTGACGAGGCAGCTTGCATGCACCCGTGGCTTCGTCAAAGAACCGATGACGGAACTCAAACTTGTTCACTCCGAGCAGCCCGGGGCGGAGCAGTTGCACCTGGTTGAACGAGTCGAAGGCCTTGGCAACGGCAGGGGTGCCCGTGAGCAGCAGCCGGTGAGGGATCAGCTTGAGCAGCTGCATGAGCGCCTTCGTCTGGTCCGACTCCTCGGCGCGCAGCGCGTTGGTCGTGATGCATGCGTGCGCTTCGTCAAGAATGCATGCGCCCCACGAGCGCCTCGCGAGGCTGGCATGCTGGTGCGTAAAGTCGGCCATCTTGGGCGACACAAGCACGAGGCGCGGCACCGGGCGGCCCTCCTCCAAGGCGCCGAACTGGTCGTACACGACGTGGATGTCCGACGGGGCAAGAAGGCCGCCTAGCCATCGCTCCGCTTCCTCTGCCCAGCCGCGACGGCACACGGCGGGAACGATCGCGAGGCAAGGCCACGCATCGAGCGCGGCGACGATCGCGAGCGCGGTGAGCGACTTGCCTAGCCCCATCTCGTCCGCGATCAGGCACGTGCCCCCCATGCGCAGGGCCCGCAGCACGCCTTCCCGTTGGTACGAGCGCAGCCTTCCCCACAGCCCGCATGCAACGAGCCGCGCCTCGCCCGCCGCTGCGAGGACGTGGTCCTCGACGTAGTTCTGAACACGCACGCGCGCCGCGCCGTAATGAGCCACGCGCGCTCGGTCCTCGGCGGCGGCCGCCGGCTTGCACGCCGTCGAGAGAGGAGCGTCGGCAGAGGCGCCGGCGGCGCTGCCGGTGGCTGTGGCGGCGGCGCTGCCAGTTTCGAACCCCGACTCGCTCGGCAGCCCGGCCGCGTGCCGGAAGAGCTCGAGCTGCTTCTCGCACTCGGCCAGCCCGCTCACTCGCACTCCCTGCCGCGCGGCCGCCAGCCGCCTTGCCGCTCCCAGGACCACGCGCAGGGAGCCAAACTCAAATATGTGGCCGCGGCGTGGCGCGTCCGGCGAGGCAAAGTCCGCGCGGTCGGCGGCCGGTAGGGATACTATGAGGCGCGTGAGCTGATGTCTCGTCACCAGCTCCTCGAGCACCTCCGCATGCACCGCCTCCACGCTCACCGAGAATGTGTGCCTCGTGGCGCCGTTGATGCCTTCAAGGCTGTGCGCCTCGAATCGAATGCGCGGCATGCGAAGCTTGCACAGCTCCAAGTACGCACCGAGGAGCCCGTTGTTTCCTTTGCACTGCGGATAGCGGCAGCACGACACATTCGTGAAGGAGTGATTGCCGTGCAGCGATTTGATCTCCTGGACCTCGAGGAGCGGATATCCGCACTTGGTGCACTGGATGCCTCGCCCACCCGACGAAAAGTAGGCTTCGAGGGCTTTCTTCTGAGTCGCCTTGCGCGCGGCGCCCGACTTGGACGGCGACTTGGCGGGCGCCGCGGCGGCGGCCGCGTGGTGGCGCTGGCACTCGGCGGCGGTCACCTTCTTGATCGTGAGCAGCCGCTGCACGTGCTCAGACTTCTTCTTGCCGGAGAGGCCGTGATCGATGCCGTGTGCGGCGCAGAGTGCCTTGAGAGGCTTGATGGTGAGGCTCGATAGCTGGTCTGCCGATGCCAGCATGGCGGCCCCGGCGAGACGCAAAGCAGGCCGGGCGCTCGCAGACGGTCTTTGTCTTTTCCCAGCGGCGGGAAAGATAGCCCCAAAGTTCTCGCGATTAGGGTCACCGTAACACATCCCACTTCCGACAGTCCGCGCGTCTCGCGTTGTGCCGATCACGGGCAGGGAGGCCCCATGGCGTCGCGGTACGTGGCGGCCGTGGCGGCGGGCTTCGCCGGCGCGGCGATCGGCTATTACTTTCTCGTCCGTCGCAAGCGCGGGGCTGTCTATGTGATGGATCGCGAGGCCGTCTACCGCGCCTACGAGGGCGTCGCGGAGGGCACGCAATCGTGCTGCGTCACCGCAGTCAAGGACAAGGGTGGGGCGATGGGCTACTCCGCCTCGGATCGGCAGCTCGGCGAGGCATCGGGTGCCGACCTCGGCCTGGGCTGCGGAAACCCGGTCTCGCTCGCTGCCTTGCGTGAGGGCGAGATCGTCGTCGACCTGGGCTGCGGTGCGGGCATCGACTGCTTGCTCGCCTCCAAGGCTGTTGGGCCGACAGGCAAGGCCTTTGGGGTAGACATGGTGCCGGCGATGCTCAAAAAGGCGCGTGAGGCGGCACGGCGCCTCGGCGTGGCCAACACCAACTTCCTGCTCGGCGAAATCGAGCACCTGCCACTGCCCGACGCGACGGCCGACGTGGTGATCTCCAACTGCGTCATCAACTTGTCGCCCGATAAGGCGGCCGTTTGCCGCGAGGCGTTCCGGGTGCTCAAGCCGGGCGGGCGCGTGGCCGTCTCGGACGTCGTGCGTACGCAGGAGCTGCCGCAGCGCCTCAAGGACGAGCAAGCCCTCGCCTGCTGAGTCGCGGGCGCGCCGCTTCCCACTGAAATCGAGGGGTTGCTGCGCGATGCCGGATTCATCGATGTGAGCGTCGTGATGAAGCCCGAGTCGGCCGAGTTCATCAAGGATTGGCTCCCGGGCTCAGAGGCCGAGAAGTACGTCGTCTCGGCCAACGTGACCGCTCGCAAGCCCGCGACGGCCGCTGGTCCCCCTGGAGGCATCGCCGCACCCGTCGCGATGGCGACTGCCAAGGGGGCCAAGAGCTGATGTTAAGCGACCGCCGAGGGCGCCAAGGGCTGATGCCAAGGCGCACCTCCGTGTACTGCCCGGCGGCGACTGGAGGGCGGCTCTACCATTTTAGGGAGGGCGGCTCCTCACGAGGCCACTACCATATTAGGGCCTCGCGAGGTCGCTCTTTCGTCGCGGCGCGGGTAGGGCGCGTCGCTCGGCAGCGTCTCTCGACCGATCTCGACCTATCTCCACCGATCTCACCCGATCTCACCCAAGAGAATTGGTGACTGCTAGACCTTCCTACCTGAATGACCAAGAGCTACCCGTCGCAGAGAGTGAGAGGGAGCCGTTAGGCGAGCCGGCCTCGTCTCCACCTCCTCCGCAGTCACGCGCGCACCATGACGGCGCTGCCCCCAATGGCGACTTTGTCTTGCCTGGGGCACCGCCCGAGCACCGCGCGTCGAGACTGCAGCAATGGCGGAGTCACTCTGCTTCACCTACCTACAGTACAGTGAGCGCTCACGAACGTAACGTGCTTCTTGCACCAAGAGCTCAGAGCCTTTGAGGATATCAGCTACCCGATCGCGCGCAACGACGTCGCGCTCGCGGTGTTTTTACGAAGTTTTGCTCTTGTGTAATCCGCAGTACGTGTATCAACAGCGCCGATGATGAAAGGGATCTTGAGTTGTAGGCTGCGCTAACTCACTGCCCTCGAAGCACACACCCTGGGTGTGTGGCCACACGCGCAACCGCGCCCGCGCTCAACGGACCCCCGGCGAAGGCACTTTCTGAAAAGACTTGTTCTTTGACCGGGTGCCGTGTGCAGATGCCACAACTATACCCTATGCCCTATGCTATACTCTGATGCTGGCTCGTTGGCAAAATCACGCCTTCTCTTGCGTGGATGCCTTCCTATCAGCAGCGAGAAATTCGGCGAGCTGCGCCTGCAATTTTGCGCGGAGGATCACCGATCAGTAGCGGCGGAGGTAATGAATTCAGGTTGCGCAGCGTACCCGGTTGCGTGCGCCGCGCTCTCCGAGCATCGAAATGCCGATGGCAAAGTTCAACGCGCCAAACGCCAGCATCGTGATGCCAAGATACACGGCGGGACTTGACATTGTGCCGATCATTGTGCCCGCGACCGCGCCACAAAAGATCCCCCAAGATTTTTCAGATTCTCAAACAACTGCGTCAACATCTGTTGTCCGTAGTCATTTGAATGCAAGCATGCCCGACCGCGGCGCCACCGCCGCGCTGCTGCTCGCCCTCGGCCTCGCGCTGTGCCGATCGCCGCCGTGCCGACGAACCTGCTCGTGTACAAGGGCGCCATTCCGCTGCTCGACGGCGGAGTCAGGCTCGCACAGCTATCTCTCAGCCCTGTTGTGGTTTTTAAGCTGCCTGCAATTTCCTGATTCTTACATGTATGACTTCGGCTTTCGGGCTTGATCGGCCGGCGGCACTTTTGAGCGCAATCGAGTCCATAGCGCTCAGCCGCCGCTTCAAGCGCTCACTGTGCGGCCAGGACTGGTTCCTGTCTAAACTGAAAAAAGGAGCTCCGCATTCTGTCGACGCGCTGTGAAAGTTGTGTGAATAGATAACGGGGAAACAGGAGGCCTGTACGAAAATGTACCGGGTATTTGACAAGGACGGTTGAATCGACACACCTCTCGTTTGTGAGAAGTCTTCCATGTTTCAAGGCATAATTGAATCTCTCGTCAAGGCACAATGGGCGCCACCAATGTAGACCCCGCTCTGCGGGGATAACGGGGAAATAGGAGGCCTGTACGAAAATGTATTTGGCAAGTAAAGCTACGGTCTATATGAGGTCGCCCCTCTCGCCGCTCTCGCGATCGCCTCTCGAATACGCGCCCGACACGGCGCGAGGACGGAGATGAGCGGCGCTGATCGGTCGCGCCATGGCGGATTTCTCGTCTCGCTCGGAGACGGGCGGGAGCGAGAGGGTCTCGGCAACCTCGAGCTGGCCCGCAGAGGCGACGGCCTCGAAGAAGCGCTGCTGCTCGCTCCCGAAGCGCGTAGGAAAGCCGA